>VZRX01006859.1:55567-83805 GCA_013398075.1 Notiomystis cincta
AGTAAACAATTTTAATGCTCTCCCAGCTTGTGCAAGAGCAGCCAGCAAGGCTCCCTGCAAAGCCTCACTCAGATGAAAACTGGCTTCATTTTCCCACTGCTGCACTCTGCAGCCCCTTGTCCAGCCCAAAAGTTTTAATTCCACCTTCAGCCTATAAGTGGTGTTTGTTTCCCAAGTGTCTCAGTTCATGCCTTCCTTGGCAGACACTGATGTGTGCAGGAATCCCAATCCACACTCCTGCCAGAGCAGCAAAATCTCAATACTCAAACTGTATATCAACCCATCAAGCTTATCACTGATATCACTGCTAACAGTCGCAGTCACTTGCCTAAAACATTTCTCAATTAAGTTTCACTACTCTAGAGTCCAAATACTTCAAAAGAGAAATCCTTGCTGCCTGTAAATAACTTTTTTTAACAGCAGAATATTTAAAGCAGAAATATGGCCCTGACAAACTGGCAGTAGGAAGGTACACAGGTGTCAGGAGCAAAGTATTGGTTTGCTTTTTCAACTGATTTTTTTTAAAAGAAGTTACCCCAAGTTCTTAGCTACAATTATCAACAGTAGCTTTGTACTATTCATCTATTTCCCACATAAACTTATTTAGGTAGAATCTGCACTTTTAATCTTAAACCATCCCAAAGTAGAACAGTTTTTCCTCTGTGCTTCTAAGACTCAGAAGAAACTTCAAACCATGTTACGAACTCACTGCAAGTTCTAAAGGAAAAGCAGAGCTTAGGTTTTTAAAGCTTTGACTACATCATGTTTCATACTTGTTCAGGACATCTGCACCTACAACTGTATCAAAAGCTACCCTAAATAACTGGATTTTGTCAGGCAATTAGGAGGATTAGGTATGTCAAGCTTTTGGGTTTGGGGGTTTTTTTGTTACAATGAAAATATTAAGTAGTATTTACTACCTTAGAAACTGTCTCAATGCCTAGTAAAGAGCCCCTTTAGCTTTTATTTTCTGTATTAAAAAAGCCCCAAAAAAGAAAATTTTAAGGGAAAATATTGGCTCGAGACTATCATCACTTTTCTTCCTTTTAGAGCAGATGCAAAGAGACCTCTTCAGATCCACTCATCTCATCATTTGCAGGACTTGTAAAAGGAAAACAAACTATTTAAAGTTGCATTTCACTGCTCAGATTAGCACATCTGACTGAGGGTTGAGTGCAGAACAGCAGCTGAATTCCAGGGCTGCAGGAGCAGCCAAGACACTCCAGAGGCAGCTGATGCATCCCTGAAAGACACAAGTGCTCCATCAGCACTCCAGTTTCACAGCCCAGAACCTGCCCCATCACCTCCTACGAGCTCTGCCATTCCCATGGAGCATCCTTGCCAAAACCCCAGGTGCTGTACGGACAACTCCATTCCAGGGCAAGGCAAAATCAAACTCCAAAAGTTCCAAAAGTTGGTCGTTTTTCTCTGCACCACATTCATGGGTAAATAAGGCAGAGGACACCACAGAATTAATAAATGTTAACAGTATGCCAGATTATAGGTAGGATAAATAACATCTGGGAAGCAAATTTCAGGCTAAGCTAGTAATTAGATCAGTTCAAATTAATCAAAAATAAATTAGCCTCTGTTAAGATTAACTACACATTTGCAACTTGGCTGCCTGGTGCAAAGTTAAAATACTTCAAAGGTTATTCCTGATTTCCCAGAGGGAATTTAGGTTCAGATCTGTCCTGCTGTTTCCTTATCAAACCAAAGGGAGTTACCTCAAAATGCCAGCCCAAAGCACAACCCTCAGCACGAGAGGTTTCAAGAGCTGGGAGAGGGAGGGGACACTCAAGTGCCTCAGACACTGCAAAATTTTGAGCAGGTTTTGAACAGGCTTCTATTCAAACTTTTACAGTAAAAGTTACACAAAGGTTACTGAAAGCCACCGAAGAGTCTGAAATACTAAACCTGCAGTAACCCTCAATTAGTCATCTTTTGCAAAACAGAAGGTATTTGCACGCCAAAGAAATACAGAAAAAGTAGCCACCACAACGACAATTCAATGAAACTGCAGCCTAGAACCACTGAGCTACTCCAAGAAGAATCGTGTCCTGTCCTAAGTTCAGCTGTTTCCTCCAGAGATATATGACAGTGGATTCCAGACTTGGCAACTCATGAAAGCATATCAGTCTTCACAACTCCTCAGGAAATTCTAAGCACTCACTAATTGTCTGAAACACAAGCTTTTGTTCATGCACAACTTCAGTGTGGGTTTGGAACTGCTGATATCCAAGTAACCCAGAACCTGAAGGAAATCTTATCTCCACCAAGGCTGCAGCCTAACTGCAGCTGAAGGAAAAAGCGTTCAGTAATACATGATGTAAAAAAATACCCAAATCATTTTTTAAATATCCACCCAGCCTTGCCTGGAGTTAGGCAGACACTCTGCACTAGAGTGCTGATTTTATCTGGCTATTCAAAGGCATGTGCAATTGCATAATTTAGATTTCACATCATTTATACAATGGATGATAAATGTTCCTGACCTGGAAGGTCAGCAGCACTTCTCTCTACAACTTCAAGATGCAGTTGCTGAATACAAAAGCACCTCACTGTACGACTCCACATAACAGGATTTGAGAACAGCAGGACAGTTGTTCCACATCTCTGGTTCCTGTGTTTGGAGGATTATTTTCAATGCATACCACATCAGTGCCTGATGCCACAGCACAGCTTCTTGTGTGAGATTTGAAAGGTGGCAGAGCTGTGGCACAGGGCAAACCCAACCAAGGGCCAGCTGATACCAAGCCCTGGTGCACCCCAAGCCCACCGCTGTGCCCTGGCAGTGCCAGCAGCATCCCCTCACCAGGGCCTGGGCAGGATGGCACTGAGGGAGGAAAGCTGCTGGCCCTGACTGCTGAACACAAGGACGGTCCCAGGGAGTGCCAGCTCTGCTTCCTGGGGTCTGATCCGCAACCTGGAGGGGCTTTGGGGAGGCTAACTCTGAACTCAGCAAGGCTGCAATAGAATTTCACAGATACTGCAGGACAACACTACAGCAGAGAGATGACAGTCGATGAACAGCAGGAATCTGCATTTTTACCGCTCAGGTACTGAATTCCAAGCCCTTTAGCCTGACCCTTTTCATTTTTCCCCAAACATGGACTTACACACAAGCTTGAGACTGTCAGAGTATATTCGCTTTAGCAACCCAGGCTTAAGTGTACAGAACTGTAGGTGAGTTCCTGCAACATTACAGCAAATATTTTTTCAGTATTATATGCCTTTAATAAACTCTCCAGCTCAAGAATCTTCAAAAGCAGACAGAAGTATTACAGCTTTTAAAGCTCAAGTGCATTCAAATCCTGCCATCACGTATGGCAACTTTAAAGAGAACTCCACCTGATCCTTGTTTAAGTGATTTTTTGAAAGAGAGTATTTAATCATCAGCTACTGAGTAAAACTCAGAAAGAACTTGGATTTCCACTTTCATTCACTCTTTTTTTTAATCACATCTTATTTTTTTTTGTATTTTCCATCCAATTTAAACTCTAATGGCCCCAAGCTATTTAGCACAATTATACTGAACATTTATCAGTTACAGCATGCAAGACATGCCAAAATATAATTACATTTATATGCTTTATAATAAATATTTAGCAGTCTGTTTAATAAAAAATAACACTGAAAAAGCAGAATAGATGCCGGAAAATTCAGTTTGGAAGCATAATAAAAACTGGCTGGGTGACTGCATCAGAAATTGTGTGTGAACTTGGAGAATGCAAAAGCCACGTAAGAACTAAAAAAGCAGAGTTCAGAACAAGTTGAAGGGCATGGAACTGTTGGAGCAAGTCCAGAGCAGGCCATGAAGTTTTACAGGGACTGAAGCAGCTTCCTCATGGAGCCAAGGCTGGGAGAGCTGGGAATGTTCAGCCTGGAGAAGGGAAGGTTGTGTGGAGACCTCAGAGCCCCTGCCAGTGTCTGAAGGGGCTGCAAGGAACCTGGAAAGGGACCATTCATCAGGAACTGGAGTGCCAGGACAAGGGGAAATGGCTTTAACTGCCGGGGAAGGGTTAGATGGGATGCTGGGAAGGAATTCCTCCCTGTGAGGGTGGTCAGGCCCTGGCACAGGGTGCCCAGAGAAGATGTGGCTGCCCCTGGATCCCTGGCAGTGTTCAAGGCCAGGCTGGACAGGGCTTGGAGCAGCCTGGGACAGTGGAAGATGTCCCTGCCATGGCAGGAATGAGATAGGCTCTAAGGTCCCTTCCACAGAACCATCCCACTGTTCTGTGATCTTTGACAGCTGAGAGTTTCCACCCACACCAGTGCAGTGGCACTGGACACAGCTCAGTGCTTACAAAGGAGGCTGGGATGGAGACAGCAAACCAGTATTGCTCCTCGAGGGCAACGGCGTCACCTCAAACTTCTTGGGTGTCTGTAAATGCACTTGAGAGCAACAGGAGACCATCCTGCACCACAAAGCCAAGCCTTTCCACAGTGAAGCTTTGCAAACAGGACTATTTTGCCACAGAAGTATTACGAAGAGGAGTAAAAAGCTTAGTTTATAGCTCCTGATTCTCTGCTGTACCACTTCCTCCAGCCCTGCCAGATGGGGACTGGTACAATTTGCTCAATGCCCTGCTGTGGCTGTAGCCAGCTGTGCTACCCTTGACTCTGATGCCTCCCTCGACATATTTGGATTCTCCCACCATTTCAAAGGATCACAAGAAACCAGCCACCTATGTGAAGACTCTTAAATGTCAGTTTTGAAAGCCTACAAAACACCTCATCAGATGCAAATCACAGAGGCACAGGGAAAGCTGGGAATGGGCAGCCTGCTAAGCACCCAGGAGTCTGTCACATGGAAAGGGTAAGTGTCCTTTGGATGGTGACTCAGAGTGGCACCATCAATATCAGCAAAACCATCAACACCAGTATCCACAGAGCTGCTGAATTCCCCCTAGCAGGGGATCCACTCTCCTGCCAGATGGGTCTGCAAAGACACTGCACAAATGTAGTTTCAGCCTTGGTGGGAAATATTTGATTATATATTTCTGTTTCCTAGAAAATTCCTCTGTAGGTAAGAGACAACACCTGCAAGGAAGAGGACAGTCACGCACACCCAGAACATATTGCCTTGCATCTCCTCTCCTCAGCCAGATTTCCCTCCTCCATCCCTCCCAGCATGAACATGGCACTGCCAGAAGGCAGGCAGGGAGCAAGGCACGTTTCCTAACACATTTCTTTCCACCGTAACAGGATCAGAGAGAGAAAAAATCCTCTCTTCCAAAGGAGGCTGAGAAAGCATCAACACGAGGCTGTGGCTAACATCCCTTCTGCAGACACCTCGGAAGAGCCATCAGGAATAACAGCTCCTGCCCACCACGTGTGAAATCTTTCAGGCTTAGTGGGACTGTTAAGCTTTCTGAGGGACGCAATTAATGTGTGACATTACACTCACTGTTGCAGCTCTGAGCAACAGGCACTACATTTGCTGAGGCAAGGTCCCCATACCTTGTGGTGATCCATGAATTCACCATGGAGAACCTGCCTCCACAGGGACATATCCTTCCCCGTGTGGAGTGGATGGATTGGGATCTCTGCACAGAACAGGTGAGGAGCAACAGCAAAAGGCAGGCCAGCAAGTCACCCAAAGGAGTAAAGACAGGATCTCTAAGCTCCCATGACTTTTTCTGTGTTCTGAAGTCCCCTCTGCAGCAGCAGATTAAGTGACGTATCTAAGAGGAATTCATATCACCACTTCCTCCTCATCTCGCTCATAAAGATCACTGATTAAGTCAATTACTAACTTCTGCATACTGGCAACTCCTGAACAGAAGACCAAGATGAGAGAACTGCCCACCAAGAGGACCAGGCTTCTGTTCAAGCACACTTGGCAGCCTGGGGATGAAGTGTATGACCTTTAGTACTCTCCAAAAACCACTGAAAACAACAAAGTCCAAAAAAAGCACTCGTGTGTATCAAGTTGTTTGTAGCAGCAAAAGCCTTTCCCCACAAGCAGAAAGGTCAGTGCTTGGCGGCACCCAAATGGTGCCAGGCAGGGGAGGCCACCACAGGTGACCCCAACCTGCCACGTGATTTCACAGGCTGCTCCCCACTTTTGCTGGCCACAGGGAATACAGTTGGAATCCTCAGGAGGAGCCACAGACAGCTACAAGTGACAGATGTATGTCACATCCCAGGCAAATCAAGAACCAAAACTCACAGATATTTACTCCACTTGCTGATTCTATCACAGCAGGGACACATTTCTGCTCCTCAGCCCAGGAGAGCAAAGAGCACAGCTCTGGCTCAGAGCTCAGTCCTGGGATTTACTCCAGTGAGTAAGCACTCACTTCCACTTCCAGACAAACACCAGGAACTGACCCGAGACAGAGAAGGTCTCTCCCTGCCCCTAAGAATGAACAACCTCAGTTAATAACTGAAGTCATAAAGCCAAAAGCACTCAGATACACAAAGGACACCAGAAAAGTGCTTATCAGAACCCTTCCCTTCAGATAATAAATCATGCTTGGCAAAAGCAATCCCTGCATTTCACATTTCCCCATCCTCCTGGTGTCTGGATCCAGCACCAAGCCATGGCTGGCCACACCATCAGGAAGCACCACAAGAAGCTGCTGTGACTCTAAGGGACTCCCAGACTGCATCCAGAGAGCTCATCCCAGTTTAGGCATTCCAGAGGAAACAGGCTGGGATATGGTGGGGATCACCAGGATGGCCAAGCACTGAAGCACCAGGGGGAATAAAATGCAATGTAACACTTTGCAAAATACCTGCAGTATGTGCAGCTACCACCAAACTGAGCTGTCAGATCAAGCCTCAAAATCTCTAACACCCACACTGAGAACTAAAAAAAAAAAGTTATTACAAGAAACTGCTTAAAACAAACCCCAGACTGGTATTACTTTTCACTGAGAGGAGACTCCAACCAGAAGGAATAACACTGGAAAGCACTGCTGCTGATTACCAGAGGGAAAACTGGCCATTTTTACCTCGGATTTAGGGACTGGGCAATCCAGGCCATCCCCTGCCCACACTGTCCCTAGACCCATCATGGGTTGCTTTAATTGCTTATACACTGCTAGCCTTGGTTTGCAAGCTCTAGGTCTCTGAAAAGTCTGTTTAAACATAGGGACAAGCACAAGTATTTTAGATATTGAAGAGAACATTCTGTTCCTTTATAGAAAAGGAATCAAATATGTATTTCTTTTTAATGGATCTGTTGGATTGTTTCCAAAAAGAAATGGTAACAGTTCCACTGCTTTGAGGCAAAACACCAGAAAATATGCCAAAGAGGTATTTGTAAATGACTTCAGAGCTAACAGAAGCAGCAAAGCAGTTGTCTGGTTATGACAACTCATTTCAACAGCTGCAGAGAATAACA
This sequence comes from Notiomystis cincta, assembly GCA_013398075.1. Lineage (NCBI taxonomy): Eukaryota > Metazoa > Chordata > Aves > Passeriformes > Notiomystidae > Notiomystis > Notiomystis cincta. The sequence goes on from VZRX01006859.1 coordinate 62,922, forward strand.
TTTCCAAAGGGATGCAGGCTCCAGAGTGACAGACCACTCATCATTTCCCGTTTGTGATTTCATGCTCTGGAGGAGAAGGTTTGAGCAGAGCCCATCTCTGGCTTGTCGTTTTAAGAAAACTGCATCGTGTCTGTGCCTGAATTTGTACTGGGAAAAGAGAATGAAGAAGTTTTCATGTTCAGTTCTTAGCTTTCAACTACAAGTTCTTCCAACCACACTTTCTGTTGTTGTGCTTCCTTCTGGTATCAGAATAGAAACATCAACAGAAGCTCAAAATTAGTAAAGAAAAATAAACACAAGCTTAAGCAAGTTAATGCTAAGTTGTAACATCAATAAATAGAAAGATAAACTTCCTTCTGGAAACTTTTGCGTTTAAACTGAAAGAAGGGAAATTTATGTTAGATACCCAGCCCAGAGCACTGAGTGCCACCTCCAGGGATGGGAACTCCATGAAAAGGAAAATGCAGATCCATGAGCACCTATGGAGCTGGACATCCCATCGGGCAGAAGCCAAGGGTAAAGCCCAGGGAAAGCCAGGGGTCTATCCCAACCTCTGGAGTTCTGGGAGAATGGGCTGGGATGGGTCAGGGGAGCCTCAAGCCTGAAAAAGGCACTGCATGGATTTTAAGATGTAGCTCGTGGAGGAACAAGCTGCCATCTCCCGTTGGAAGCTCGGGAAGTGAGACATTTCTTGTTCCTGCCATCAGTGAACACACACCCCCCATGCATGAACACAAAGGGAAACCGGGAGCAGGGCACTACCTGCAACTGAGCTGAAAACGTTAAGAATGGATGGAAAGGTGTAGGAAAGGATCTCTTCTAGGAACCCCAAAGACCTTGGGAGGGTGTGAATAAGCATGGGAAAACCTAAGCAGAGTTTTAGAAGAGAGACAAAATTATCTAAAAAAAAAAAAAAAAAAGAAGTGAAAGCAAAGTGTAACTGAAGACAGGGAAGAAACTGGGTGGGGCAGTATTTGGTTACTGGGTTAATTTCGTTACATCTCTCTAATAATTCATTTCCCAAGACTTATTTCATCACGTCCTACATTATGCAATAATTCAAAGTGATGCCTGGGCTCTTATCTTGTGCTGCTTAATGAGCAGTGCTCACTTTGCACTGGAGATGTTTACTCAAGGAGCCCAGACCCCTGGACATGCCCCTGCCTGGCAGCCCTGCTGGAGCCATTTCCCAAATCAGCACCACAAAACACACTCAAAACCCTGCAGTGCTCCAGGGATGAAGCCCTGGAAGGTGCTGCATCCACAGGGTTGCATCACACAACTGGTAACAGAACCAGTTTCTCTAAAGACCCAACCAAGTGTTTTGGTTTTAATCTTGCAGAGAAATCCGTATCAAAGCAAATGAAAACAGGAGCTGTTGGATACCAGTGTGTTCATGTACAAAAACATCATTAAAGATAATTAAGCAGTTAAAACTAAGGCCTTGTAGTAGTTTCAAGTATTATGAACTGGCATTTGATATGTGCTTCTCCATGCAACAGAAACAAGTGTTAAGTGTCAAGGACTTTATTTCCTAATAATATCAATTAAACCAAAAGCCAGAGTAGATGAGAGCAAACCTCTACTACCACAAACAGGAATAAATATTTTTAATAAATTACCTGTCTCTCTTCTGTATTCACTAACAGCTCACAGAATGTAGAAAGCAAATGTTTCTCCAGCAAACTGTAGGCACTATGGAGGGATTTTACTGCATGAGGAAAAGCACAGAACACACATCCAGATTGAGAACTGGAACACCTCCCTCATCCACGGGCAGAGGGGATTTGCTGAAACGCTATAGCTTGATTTTAAATAGCCTTGTTAGGTTTGATGACTGTTAGCAATATCATGGAAAGGCAGAGCAAACCTAATCCCTGCCTTCTTCCTTTAGATGGATGGCAGGTGACTGCTGAAAGCCTAAAGCTTTGAAAAAGCCTCAGGACTGAGTGAGAGCTTCCTGAAGAGATTCTCCATGGCTCCAAAGCAGTGGAGCTCTTCCCTCTCTCTGGCCTGGTTACTTTACACACACCACACACAACAGATACAACTCCCAGATAACTTCTGTGGATCACCCAAGAGCTTCTGTATTTCCCCTCTTGCATTTCCTGTTAATCACGTCACCCTAACTGAATGGGTGCTACAGAACCAAGAACTCCTGCCATCTGTGCCCCACCTGATTTCTATGTGGGCTTGAGCTCAGGAAACAATGAAGGGCAAGTCACGGTGCCAGAAATAATAAATGGGGAAAGAAGCTGGTGCCACTTTTGCTTCCAAGTTCCCCTTCAGGCATCACTGAGTCACACATCCAAAAAGAGACATCCAAAAGGAGAAGTTGGGGGTTTTTTTTTTGTTGGTTTTTTTTCTCTTTTTTTAAATAATCTTTCACAGACACTTCTAAAAGCCTCAAAGCCTTTTCTGGTTGCAGCTCTACAAAAACAATCAAACCTAAATAAAAATTAAAAGCCTTCATTTTGGCACAATATTTCAAAGAACCATGAAATATCCTGAGCTGGAAGGGACCCAGAAGGATCATCAAAGTCCAAGCCCTGGCCCTGCAGACACCCCAGCAATCCCTGAGTGCTGTCCAAATGCTCCTGGAGCAAAGATCTCTCAGGTCTCTCCTGCTCAGGACATTCCTCCCTCTTGTTCCCTGAACAACCCATCAGGAGGGTGCACCAGCAGCAAAGCAGCAAAGCACAAGCCCAACAACACCAGGGGGCCAAAGCCTGGTGAAATCCTCCTCAGTCCTGAAGTACAACAAGCTGCAAACACAGCATTGTTTCCTTCCACACCCCGAGCTGCCACAGCCTCAAAGCAATCCCACCTGCCTGAAGACTGTGCTTGCCCCTGCAGGGATGTGCTTTAGAATTTGTTAACCTAAGTGCTACTATTATCGGGCTACAAATGTTCTGGGATTGTGACACTCCCACTGGCACATGGAGCAGAAAAGCCATACAGAAATTAACTGGTACTTCAATGGGGCTCTCATGAAAGCTGACAGAGCAGTAACAATTCCTGAAAACAAGACAAGTTTGAGAAACTTTTCCAAGTGTCACATTCTTACACGAGAGCTGCCTTAGCCCTGGGTTTTAATTATATGACACCATATCTGTGTGACAACAGGTTCCCAAAAATCTCACCTATAAAGCAACACACTGATGAACAAACTGGTTTGTATTTTATACTGTCATCAGGATTATCAACAGAAGTTTGTAATACAACATTCTCTGCACCAATTAATCAAATCCTAGTCTGGGCTGAGCCTTCCTCTGTTCAATTTACAGTTTATGCACCTAGTGGAGTTGATTTATAAGAAACCAGGGATAGTCCAAGTTCTCAGATCCAGCACTAAGAAGGGTGGGCAATTCCCAAGCCAGGAGTTTGCCCTGCAGGGCCCTGAGCCTGCTAAGGAGCTCCTGGCCTGAGGAGGCTTTTCAGAATCCACTGGGGGGGTTGTCCAGCAGCCAGTCCTGCCCAAGGCTGCACCCCAGGAAACCAGGATCTATCCCAACCAGCACAACTTCCCAAGTCAGGTAGAGACGAGGCCACAAAATGAAGCAGCAAGTGCAGGATGGCAGCCCTGGCTCTGCACAGCCCCAGGAGCAGCTGAGCACAGCCACTGCTCACCTCAGTAGGGCTGGGGAATCAGCCTTGAAACAACCTCTGGCACTCCCAACATCGCCAGCTACCTTAAAACCAACCACAATCACTTGCTAATATCTTCTGAGATACTCTTTGGCCACTGACAGAACAGATCCTGGGAGAAAAAAAATTCAGAATTCCCTCTGAAACAAAGGTTTTTTCCAGTGAGAGGGTCAATGCTGAAGATCAGGAAAGGGACCAGGATGATTTCACATTAGAATGAGCTTGCAAACATTGCCAAGACAGACACCAAACCTCTGGGACTCTGCCCTGGCATGACTGTATGCACTCTTCTATAAGCATTATTTGCCCATGAGACTGTTCATTTATATAAAACTGAATTATCCATCTATGAGTTTGTCTTGGACATGAATTTTTGTCCTTTCTTTGAATGTTATTTAAAAATTGGAAATGTAAAGCATTCAAATGGAGAAACAGATTTGTACTTTAACAGAAATTTTGAAGGAATTTCTGGTTCTGAAACACAGATTTGCTGGATTTCAAGTGGCCACATTTTGCAGGTGAGAGGAGAGGTTTTGAAATAACTGGTTACTCTCTAAGATAAGACACTGATGTTCTCCAGTGGCTGACCTCAAATGGAATGACACACAAAACTCAACTGTTCATTTTCATTCACAAAAAAGCAATTTCTTTTAAGTGCTCATTTTATACACATGAAACACTGAACCACTGAATAATGCTCTTATGTTACCAAACAGACTAATGTTAAATAATCCTTGTATTCTGCTAAAAAATCTTACTTCGGGAAGTGCCACACAGTTTCTACACATGTTCAGCATTTTCCTTCGAAGGTAAATACCCTGGGAGTTCAAAATTGTTAACTGGTCCCAAAAGCTGCCTTTTTATCATTTTCAATCCCTCCCAAACCAGTGAAGAAGCAATTCCCCATCTATAAATTATGCAGGCTCAGTTCCAACAGTTTACTAGAAGAAAAACAACAGAGAACTTAAGATTTAGTGGTTTTCTATGCAGAGCAACGCCCCCCCATCCCCAATCCCTTGTTCTTCACTTCTTAAAAGTTAAAAAACTGAGTTAACAGGGCAACCCAAAGACCCCAGGACTCCATGCTCACTATTCTGCATTCAAACACGTGCAAAGACTAAGGTAAGGCTACACCCAGGACCACGCTAGAGAGCAAATAAAAAGCTTATCCTTTCTGAATTAAATCACACAAATATCACAGGCTGGTCAGTTCATTGCAATTTAAGAGAAATGGCAAAGCTCATTATGTTATTTTATAAGTTAAATGAGAAAGCAAAATGTAGCAGGCAACATGCAGAACTATGCTACTGATATCACAGCTTCAGTAAACAGGCAATAAAACACAATCGCTCACCCCCCCGGCCCTACTGCACAGAACGCCCTTAAAGAGTCACTCCTACAATGCAGTTAAGTAGAAGATTTCAGAAAAGGATGCACAAAAAACATTTAGCAGACTTAACAATTTGATTAAACAGAGTCCTGAGAGTTTAACACAAGTTCAACAGCATAACATTTACAACAAGAAAGAAGAAAGGCACCTGGAGACATCTGACACTGGGCATGCTCTGCAGGCATCTCAGTGCGCACATGCTCTCTACCAGGTTGGAGCAGCCTAGCCACAAAGACCTTGGCACAGAACACTGCAGGGTGACAAAAAGGAAGGAAGAGAAGAAGCAGTTAGATGCCACAACAAATCACTCAAGGCAGGCAACTCATTAGTATGTTAACGTGGGTACTTATCTATGTTATTTCTACATTCATCACAGTTAGCAGCCAAGGGTAAAATAACCACTGAAGATCCTGTGCAGCAATCAAGGGCAAGCCATCACTCTGGCCTGCCCAGGACAAGCCATCCCTCCGGCCTGAGCTCCTCTCCCCATCTGTAACCCAGTGGCTTTAGTGTCCAGCTGGACATTTTCACTTCCTCCCAGTAGCAGGAGAGCTTTTGTTCACCCCCAGGGCAGGCCACAGCAGAGCTTCTGAGGCAGAGGCCTCACCCAGCAAACCAGCCGGGCCAAAATCCCCATACAACTGTCCCCTGCACAGTCCCCCTGGGGACAGGAGGCCAGGAGGTGCCACTGGGGTGGCAAGGCTTTAGAACCCACCTGGAGGAGCTTTGAGAATTAAGGTTTGGCACTCCCCACTGGCTCAGCCTTCTCTAACAAACTGTGGGTCTTTATTCCCACAGCAAAGGCAGCGTTAATGATCTGCACTGGGACAGACAACCTGACAATGGGAGCACGTTTTAGAGAGGAACCACACTCAGTTAAGTTCAAAATGACCAAGTTCTTCTTAGTCAAGGCATTCTTATAAACTGGGGGAAAATGTTGGAATTATACAGTATAGATATCCTAAAGCCAAATTATCCCCTGGCTACATTTATTACTCATCCTGCTGCCCAAGCTTAACTACGAAACTCTCCAGTGCTGACACGAGAAGTTAGGAAAAGTCTGGAGATCCCTTTTGTTTCTTTTCTGAAGCTGAAGAAATTTGATGCAGACAGACTCCCCAGAACTTTTGTGTATGTATCCCCAATATTATATCCGAGTTCCTTTCAAGGACAGAGTAGCACATACACCAGGTGACGTTAGGGAAAAGGATTCGATTCCTCAGCATCAAGCAGTGCACAAATCCAACTCCAATATTTGGCACAGACTGAGCTTGCACCCTTTTCCACATAGGCTTCCAGTTTAGCTACAACAAACACCAAAACTTTAAAAGAAGAGCCCCACACAGGTTAAAGCTGAAAGTGGAATAATTGGAGGTGAAGCCTCATGGCAAGCAGTTTGTGCCAGGACTGAGGAGGGGGAGAGAGCTCAGGGCACCTGAAGGGGTTAAAAACTCTTTTTTTAGTTTCCTATCTTATGAATAAAACAAGAGACTCATATTTTCATCTCCATGCTAAGGAGAGAAATTAAAGCAAAAACAGCACAAGAACACCCCCAGCAGCACCAGAACACACTGAAACTCCCTCTCTTTTCCAGCAGGAAGGTGCTGATTCCATAGGGATGTCCTGTGCTATGCACTTGGCATGGGAAGAGTGGGAGCATGTATCTTATGGACATATATCTTATGTTTTATTGTATTATTCTTCAATAGCAAAACAAACCCACATTTTTCGATTACTAAAAGTTTTTACAAGTTTATTTAAAGTGCAGAGAAATGGGATTTTGTTATAAAGTAATTAATCCAGTGTATCCATAATTACTTTGCAGTAATTTACTTTGACATGTCCTCACACTGAATTTGAAATTCAGTTTCCAGGACATTTCTAAGACAGTCAACCAGTGACAATAGGGGAACTACCTTAACTTCAACAAGACACCAAAAAAAAAGAGGGTTTCATATTTTTAAAAAAGATGGGATGTACTGTTAAAACCCACTGACTGAAAATCCACACTTTTTATAAGTCTCTTTTTCAAAACAAGAGTGTATAATTCAAGAAACTCCATTCTGTTTCGTTCTTTGTTCCTATTTAGGACAATATCTGCATGGTGTTTCTGCAACACTGAACCATCAAAATTCAGGCTATCACTGCAGGTGTTGATTAAAGCCCAAACACATTTTTAAACATACAGGCCTGGTAAAAAAAGACTTTGCTCACATGACTTAATAGTAAGTCATTGATAAAAAACATAGCAAACTCCTCTCCCGAGACGTTCAGGGGAGGTATACAAAGCTGACTATAATGTTCATAAAGAACCTACACCTGTAGGTGTCCACAAATTATCAGCTAAAAATCACTGCTTTAAAGGTTATTATGTGGGGAGGTTTAGGAACTACCCCAGCTAAAAAAACTGAATTTTAAGCACCTGAGAGAAAAATGGGTAACTTGAGAACATTTTTTAAAATTTAATTCAAAATGCATTAGACACCAAGGCCATTTCCACGCCAAGGTTAAGCCACACAAAAACCTTTTCGCAGGATTACGAAACCCTGCATGAAAGGGTTTAGAAAACTCCCTGGACACTCAGCTGCAGCACTGCTATTGCACAATGCTACAAATTAAATATTGTGTCCCACTTCACACCGAAACAGGAACACACAAATATTTGTGTGCTTCCCTGACATGTTATTGCTTGACCCTGTTATGAATAAATGCTCAACAGTGTCCCAAAGACTTCACTTTGACTGGCCCTTCTTTTGCCAGGACCCCAGGGAGGTGCAGCACTATTTAATAAAGTCTGGGAAGGGGAAAGTGCCAGTGGCTACTGGGCACAGTATTAAATGAGAACAGAACTGCACATGTTAAGACCTGCTGAAACTCAGATTTTAAGGAATAAGGTAATTAGCAATGCAAAGCTTTAACTGCCTCTCCTTCTGAGGGCTGGGGACCACCTGAAGGTCCTGTTTGCAGAGCTGAGAGGGGCTTTGAGCCCCAGGGCAAGGAGAGAACAATCACAGAAACCCTCATTCTGATCTCTTCAATGCTTTGTGCTTGGAAAGATTCGTACTCGAATTTTATTATTAGATGACTGATGCTAATTCCATACACAAAGAACTGCTTTGGTGGTCTAGCCCCAGGAATTACATTTCAAGCTTTAGGTTTCAATCTTAAATCACAAATTTAAGCAGCCTATACAAAATGCTGCACTCCCAGTGAAATCTGGAAATCCTCAGTAAAAAGGGAAGATGCTTCCATGTCTTTAAGGCTCAGAGGTTAAGAACTTACTATATTAACAGGAAATCACACAGCAGTGTGCATTCAATAAACCAGCTTTGGAGGAGGGAACTTTTGGGATGGAGGAATAAAAAACACCCTCTCAGGCCCTGAACCATCCAAGGTTTTCCCTCTCTCTGGACTTCTCCCAGGTTACAGCCTGGTTAAAGCAGCGTAAAATGGCCAGAAATAATTTCTTTCAGTGCATCTGATACTGTCACACAGAAATCCTCACACTTCTGTATCCCTTAAAAAAACCCATCACCCATTTATCCTTTAAAGCTCATTAAATTGCTCAAGAAATGTCTATAGCCTGTATTCCTGATGGAATTAGAACACCTTTGCAACCCAGGTATGGCAATATTGCAGTGTCATAATCAAGAATGACAGTGTTTACATAACGCAGACTTATGCTGCAAGTTTTATAAAATATTAAAATTATGACCTCGGAATTTTTCACTGCTTCATTTTATTTATATAAGATAATTTAGGGAATCCAAATTTATTGGTGTGTTTATAACTTGGGAAATTCTGGTCTTAAGGCAAAAATATCCTTGTTTTTGAAAATCAGTTTCTAGACAGAGTCCAAAAAAGACTGGCAAGGAGAGGCATTTTGGAATTTCAAAGGAAAATAAGAGTAAAACAGATGAAAGAGCTAATTCACTCCATTTTTTCCAAGGAGTATGGCTAATTATATTAATTCACTCCTCCTGCAACAACTTTTTTTTTATGCAGTTTATTACAAAACTAAATTGAACGTTAAAACCTAAAAAAACATTCAAGTTTATAAATCCTAAATGTTTTTCTCAGCTTTCCTGTGGCAGCAAAGCTGGGAGCTCCGCAGTAAGGTTAGTGTTCTGGATGTCCATGGGGCTATAAACAGATTATTTCAACTGGCAAAAGAGGTACAACCAAGGAACTTCAACTTTCATTGTGAATTTTTCCAGGTTTTTAGCTGTAAGAAATTCACATGCTACTCAACATTGGTGATTTCCTGGTTAGTTTACTTTGATTTAGGTCTGAACCAACACAACTGGTATTTCTTTATTTCCATCAACACTTAATATCGATAATTTTATGGGGAAGTGGTGCTACTTAAACCCCTCTCCATGGCTGGGGGCTCAGTTTAATGCAGCCCAAGGGGTGCTCTGAAAAGTCAACTTGGCTTTGAGGGCAGTCTGACAGTCTGGGAAAGCCTTATGCTCCCACCTCCAACTTAATGTCGAGCTCAGATCTCTTCAAAAATCAACATTAACCACAGTAAGACATAAAAAACATGAGCAGTAGCAGTGTTTCAAGGCCTTCAGTATTATTTTACACTCAGCAGGAACAGCAGCCAACTCCACCTCCCTCCCGGTTTGCAGGCTGGGATTTCCTCCAGATCTTACCTGGTGCTTTTCCCGTAAGGGCTTTACTCAAACAGTGCCAAGCAGAGCAGTGGTGAATTCCTGGGCTGGGAATGAGTGCCCCAAGTGTGTGCAGAACATCCAAGGGTCTGTGAACACTGGTGTGGGACATGCAGGGAGCAGGGACACGCGCTCCCCCAGGGACAGCCAGTTGGCAGGGGACAGTCCCTGCACACCTCAGGAGGCACACACAGGGCTGTCTGACCACCAGGAGCACTCTGGACTGCTCCTGCTGCCATTCCACAGCCAGGCTGTGCCCTGGGAGATGCCCTGTGCTCACGTGCTCCACACAAGTCTGTTGCAATCAGTGCCATCACATCACTGCCTTTTCCATGGCCAAATGCAACCTCACTGAGCCTGGGTGATTTGGAAGGCTGTTGGAATACCATCCACACAACACATTTCCACACTCCATGGAGTTTTAGGTGTGCATTCCAGCAATCTGCTTCAATTTCAGCAGAACTATACTCCTGGGTCAACAAAGTTGTTTTAGAAATAATTTACTCTTGCATTTATTTCTGTCCTTCCGTGAACTACAAATGCAAAAGTGAATTTCTCAAAAATAAATACCCACAGAGTGGCCAACTCATTTTAACTTGTGAAAATTTTTTTATTATTCTTTTACTGCTTTCAGATCATTCAAAAAAAATAGGTAACCAATAGCTAAGTCACAATGCCATTAGGAACATCAATTTAGCCAAATGATTGCCATTCACAATAAAAGCTGCGCTCAATGGAACAACCTTCCAACAGCCATTCGAGATCTGGACGTAAGCTCTTGCATTTAGGGAAAAACACTAAGTGAGGAATCAGGAAATTTAAAGCAAGACAAGGGAAAAGAATTGATCAGAGAAATTCTCCTCATTACCACAGCGATGCTCTAGATAGGACACTGAATTCACAGGAAGCTGATGGATAATGCTGTCCCACTCTGCTCCTGAAGATCAAAGTGTGTGTGCTACACACAGTCAATGCTACAAAAGGAATATGGGTTCAGTGGAGAGAAGATTAAATGCTTTCTTTGAATAAAATAACCATCTTACTCCATTATAATTTATTCATCAGGAAAGGACTCGTGAGATGCAGCAGCTCGTTTTCAAGAAGATACAAAGGACTGGGAAGAAAATCCTAAGATGTTTGCATAAGTCACTCTGAACATTAACTGAAATAATCTAAATTTTCCAAAATACACAGCATTTAGATTAGCCCTTGCTTCCTTCACATACACACACTCTAACTCCCACAGTTGCACTAACATCTCCTACACTAAAGCACAACACTTTCTTCTGTTCTCCTGCAAGCACAAACAGGGGCTTCCAGACATCTCCAGCCAGTGGCTCTGGGCTAATCCTGACTGGGGAACACAGACCCAGCACTGCCAATCACACAGGAGAAACTTGCAGGGAGTCAAATACGGAGAAAAATGTGGCTGAAACTTGTCTAACATGTTAAAAGCTGTCTCAGACCCTTCTGTATGAAGTTTTTAAGGGTGAGGCCTAACACAGCTAACAATAAATCCTCCAAGAGCCAAGGCAAGGTACAAGCACTCGACAAGTTCCGATGCCTGTGGAGCCTGGGTTGCCAGGAACAAACCCTGGATTCCCAGGCAGGGGCTGCACACCTGAGGCTGCACAGGAATATTGACACAGCTCTGAGAGCTGCCTCATACTGTACTTTCTGAAGTGTAACATTCAAAACACTGGCAAGAACAAAGCCTCCAATCTGCTCAGCTCTACTGCTGCCTTCGTAGGGCTGGTTCATGTTTCCAAGAGTTAAGCAATATTAAACAACATTGAGGATCTTGATCAGCAGGAGCACCCATTTATGCTTCCTCTTTTTTTTTTTTCCTGCTCAGTGTATTTTAAATTATTTCCTCTTTTCAGTTTTCATCACTAGAGATGCCAAGTTCACTTCTACCTCCCTGTTCTCCCATTTTTGAAAAGGGCACACCCTGAACATCAAATATTCCACAGAAAGATGTTATTTTACAGTTTTAACTCCAAAGTGGGTCTGATGGGTGTGTGGAACATATTCAGTTTGATACTAGATGAGAATGCAAGAAATGTGTCAGTCTAAGGTTAATAAGCATTAACCTTAGATTCTCCCTCTGGTTTATTTGAAAGAGTTACACTAAAACAGATTTCTCCACCCTAACCAAATAAAATTCAGCGACTCAAAAAATCAAACCAGGAAACAACAGCACCCTTTGCACAAGTAATTCATTATAAATGTACTTATCAATTAAATTCAAATATAACTTTGGCACAAAATACCACACCAGCAAAACAAACGCAGAACTAAAACCATGCATGAGATTAACAGCACCCACAGGAGTTCCTGCTACAGGAGGTTAAATACTGAGGCCTCGCCTTCACTGCAGTAACTGCCTAGAAAGGAGAACACACAAAGGCTTAGCATCACTGCTGTTACTGTCCAAAGGAATCCAGGTACATTGTCTCACAGTGACTTTAGAAATAAGTTGCCAGGTCCATCAACGCACCAACTTGCACTAAAGCTGGGCACTGGGAGATACAGCTCTCCCATTCACACCAGATATGATACTGAACTTACATAACTTTATTTTCCTGCCAGCCAGGGAGCCAGCTTTCCTTCCTGAGGCACACAAATACCTTCAAACCCATCTCCAAGATAACTTGTTGTAGCCTTCTGCAGGCTTCCCAAATCTCAGATGAATGCGACTCAAATTACAGCTGCTCTCCCTACTCTGAAAAAATCCCACTATCACTGTGAGGCTCCTCCTGCCAGCCTTGCCCTGCCCTACACCTGTCCTAAAACAGCTGGGGACAGACCTTCACACTGACAGCTCGGGAAGGGTTTGGGACACTGACTTCAAGTCAGTCCACAACAGAATTTCAACTGGCATTTCAACAGGAAAAGCCACAGGAAACTGTCCTAGGAACAACCAGAGAAGTTCTCTCCAGTTCTGATGGACCCATCAGAGGACAAGGACAGAACGCAGAGCTGGGACCTCCCTGAACTCCACGGGGAGCCCAAGGCAGTCAGGGGCAAGGCTGCTCTCCCCTTCTAGAAGCAGGATGTGGCAGCCAATGGCTACGTGCCCCTGTTCTGCACACACAGAAGTTCACCTTGTGTCCCCAGGCCTGTGTTTCACAGCAGACTGGCAATTCCCTCCAGTACTGTTCCTGTATGTCCTGGCCATGCCCTGGCTGACTGTAAGCTCAGCAGCTGATTCCCTGTGCCCTAATGCTTGGGGGACATGAAGCAGTTAAAGCAAGAGACTGAATGTGCGGACAAACTCATCTAAGCAGAAGCAGCAAGATATAGTACAGGGTGACTTCTTACCTGAAACTTTGTTTCTGGGCTTCAGATCCACCAATCCAGAATGAAAGGGGATTCGAATGGGTTTTCCTTCTCAGACTTGTCTGTTAAAAGAGAGCAGCCAATCATCTTCAGCTTGGTGTATCTACTTCTTTCTTGAACGAAATCCCAATTACTGCTAATGCTGTTAGAGACAAGGCAGCCCAGGCACCTGCCCAGCCTGGGACCGACTACGTTAGTGGGGTCGTCGGATTGGTGGATCTAAGACAGAGAAACGCATTTACAGACAAGAAATTGCTCCTTCCCCTACCCTGGGTCACCCAAACAAGTGCTTTGGGGTACAGCTCACCTTGCCAAGATTAAGGAAGATGAGAAGAAGACACAAAGCAAATAACAAAGCAAGTCCTAAAGCTTCAACCACCAGCTCACACCTTGCAGGCCTGTTCCAGGAACACAGGTTTGCACAAAAGAACTCAATGCAGTTGTCCTGATCTGCTATAAACATCCTCTAAAGCATTTTACTGCAATGATTATTTCCCTGTTTCCAAGCTCAAAATGACCTCATTCGCCTTACATGTCTGCATCACAAAGATGGAGTTGTCAAGACACTCCTGATCTGAACAACAGCACTGAATTCAGTACACTTGCAGTACTGCCGTGTCTCTGGAAAACAACCTTGAAACAGAAGAGAGTAAAACACTGCACACTACTCCTGAGATAAGGAACAGCCACCTCTTGCTATGCAGGGAGGTAAAAGGCCTCCAGCCAGTCCTGTCAGCACCACAGTGAGAGTGTCAGTGACTAATTTAAAGCAGCTGGAATAGTGACACCTCAGAGAAGATGAGGTCTGCAGAAAACTCACTCCATGTGCAAGAGAAAGCCTACAGAGACCAAACTGTGCAACTTCCATCAACAGCTTCAAAAAGTCTGGGCCATGGCCTGCAGAGCTTCCCCTATCAGCAGTGAGAACAAAACACTGCAACACTCCCAGAGGAACACATCACCATCACCTCTCACCCTCTTTCTCCTCTGCTCTCCAGCCCCTCCAGAGAGCTGAACCTCAGCCTTCACTGCTGTGCCCCACGTCTCAAGCTCCAGCAACTCACAAAAGGGTGGAGAAACTGCCACTGTCTCCAGCTGTGCCAGTAAACTGTCTCCATGTGGACAGGACTGTCCCTGACTGCCCACAGCTCCCCAAAGAAAGGAGCATCTTCATGGTGGGGCGATTTCCTGCTTTCCAGCCACTGGCAAATTCTAGGGCAGCGTTTCAAGGACAAAGCAGCGCTGTAGGCCCAGTACCATGTCCAATGCATGATTTTTAAGGCTGACAAGGAAAATGCTAGGATATCAAAGCATATGACTCAGAATTTTTCAGAGTACAATATAGCTCAGCAAGAAGCCAGCTATCAAATTATATAAATGTACCGATTTGCTAAGTCACTGCAGAGACAGCAGGGTGCTGGAAGGAGGAGCACTTCTCCATGAAGCCAAACCTTAACATTATTTGCAAGTGTAACAGCACAGGTCTGATTTTTGTCTCCAGAAGGACTGGTGTGCTGGAGACAGCCTGAGTAACAAGTTTCCCTGGCTAGTCCTCCCCTGCCCTAAGATAATTGCCAACAAGACTCTTTATCAAGTCCAAGCTGAAGCTTAATAAGCTTTGCATATTCTGAGTACAGATTTTCAAAGAGCCTTAGGCAATTTTGTCTGAACACCCAAAACTGGCTTCACTGCAGAGGTTCGAAGACTTGAAAACAGCCCCATCATGCAAACCACGCTGAAATACAACCTCATGCTTCTCAAAAAGGCAAACAGTGCATTGTCACAACTTTTGTACTAACACTCCACATCCAAGAACTCCTCAACACAATGACACTCAGAGCAAACTTGCTACACTGAATATATATAGAGATGCTCCTCTTCTCCTCTAAGTACACCGAAATTCTGTAGTGCTGCCACAGCTTGAAATTGATCAAAAAAGCTTTTTTTGCCATTTCACTCAGAAAACACATCACTGCCTATTCCTAGCAAGTAGGTCCCTACGTACATCTTCCAAATTTCCATCTGTATTCATCCTATAAACGGGCCCAGGAAGCTGAACTACTCTTTGATCCCAAACAAAACTTCATTTCCTGGGGTGGAAGTACAAGGATGCAAGTCCTGCGGGGATGTGGATTAACAAAGCACCAAAGAAACAACATGCCTTCAAACGTTCCCATTGTTAATTTAGCCTGCATGAGAAGCAAATTAAGTTTTCAGAAAGAGTCAGTGCTTTTCGTTGTTAAAACACCAATGGCATTGCGTTATTCTTGCATTATCTGCTCTCGGTCATGCATTACTCATAGTGGGAGATGTGTGGAAGCGGTACAGGAAAACGGAGTAGGCTGTCAGATGTCACACCACTGAGCTCATAAATACATCAATAAACTGGGGAAGGAAGGGATTTTCCAGAAAAAGTGGATTTTCTGTGAATAATGATGCCATAAAAATCAAACCACGAAATCAGATTATGTAACAACATAAACAGTGGCATTCATATAAAGAAGACTTCGCCTGAGAAAAAAGCTGGAAGGAAAGGATTGTTACCCATCAGCATTAATTTAAACAACTCAGTCAATATTCTCATTTCCCTTCAATTCATTTTCTGCCCTGCAACAAAAAAAAAAAAAAATCCTTGTCACGGAGCAGCCCTCTCATAAGCACGGTCTCTTGTTCTCTCCCACACATCATTCCTCTCACATTGGCACATTTGCTGCAACATCCATTCCAACTGAAAGCCATCAGCAATCTCCCTGAGCACGCTGCTGCACAAGCACTCTGAGCTGCCCTGGACAGGCAACTGGAAATGCCAAAGCACCAGTGACCTCCAAACTGCACGGCAATGAACCCAGCACGCCCGGAGACACGCGGCAAGTTGATTTAACAAGCAGCAAAGGTGTTTCAGAATGCATGAAACAAAATGAAAAGGTACATCCATCGTTCAAAGAACATTCCCAAGTCTCTCTGAGGGTACAACTTGTAACAAGGCAGGTTGTTTTGCTGCGATTCTGCTCACAACACTCATCAGTGACCCAAATCTTTAGCAGTGCTCAAAGCTCTGTATCCTGAGGGACACAGCTGGCACCGTCTGACACACAGCAAAGGCAGACAGGCTTTTTAAAGCAGCAACCCCAGAGCACTTCAGAGGGCAGCTGCACCCACACCAGCTGCCTGCAGAGATGGGATCTCATTCCACATGGACACCAGGACAGGGATTACTCCAGGAGCTCCTGGTCCCAGGGCAGAGCTCTGGGGCAGCTCGTGGAGCCAAAAGCTGCCCCGCTGTGCTCACACAGAGGAGCCCTGCACATGTTCCAGGCTGCAGGGAACTTCCTCTTCTGCACTTCACTCGCTCAGCACCAGGCAGAGGTTGGAGAATTTAGTCATGTTAGGAAATGTAACTACACTGTGAGGTAAGAAATCTCTGAGTCTCAAATGAGATTTTAAAAGCCTCTGGTGAAACACCAGGGCTTAGTCTCCCCAAGAATTGGTAACTTCCTTTTATTAAGAACCAAGTTTCAGAATTTCCCCCACAGCTGCACATCTGCAGCTTTCCTTCACCTGAATAAACCGATGGCTGTTGCCCCCATCATCACAACAAACCTCAGATAACTTTCCATTATACACTTCTGTATCTTTGTAGCCTCCTTCCCTCTGCCATCTCATTTCCCCAATCAGGCCATTGGTTCATCTAATCCTTCCCAAAAGATAAAGCTTTCCACACTCCTTTGTCTACTTCCCTCATTTCACCACTCTGCTGGCTCTGAGTGCAGTTGCCTTGCTCTAATTCATGTTCTTAAGCTCTTCCTTCCCATTTTCTGCACCGCTGCCAAAGTCACAGCAATCTTTTCAGATTTGCATCCTTCCTCTGCGAGGCACTCTGAAATGGGGCTGTCACTCTGAGAGCCTGGCAGCAGCAGAGACCTCACATCCCCTGCCCCAAGGCTCATCCCAAGGCTGAGCCCTCCTCACATCCATCCAACCACCACCTCTTTAGCTGTTTGCGTTGCCTTTTTCCCTATGTATGAAATCCTGGATGCTTTACTGTCCAACATACAGCTCTCAACTCTGCTCATTTAGCTACAGAAGATTAAAAAAGACATCAGCAAAGCAAACAGATAATTATCTTGCTGAAGAAAGCACATCTAGGTTACACACAGGTTTAGAAATGCCTTACTAACACTCCATCTACTCCCAGGCTTCAATTAAGAACCAGTCACATTTCAGCTAGAACAGTACCTCCTTTGTTTCAGCTGCAAAGATGATCATTGCCTGTATCTCTGTCGCTACAGAAGTCAACTCTTTGAAAGATTCCTCTAAGAATGTGTGGAGAAAAAACCAACACAAATGCAACTGGCTGCCTGGCTTGCAATGACTGAGACAGGGAAGAAAAAAGCCAGAGCACTATAGCCCTACTGAGATATATACACAGCAGCTGTATTTTAGCTCCCAAGCAGAATGCTGGGATTTATTCTGCACTTTAAGCTTTAAATAGTTTGGGGGCACAACCATCTCCAGTTGCAGTAACCCAAGGAACTTCAGGTACCCCTGGAGTGATTTACAGCAGGAGCTGCTGCTGGTCAGGCAGGCCTGTGGCAAAACACTTCCTTCTCAGACTGACACCTCTGAATCTGAACACCTCCACCTCACATCAAAGCCCTGCCAGGAGAAACAGAAAGATTTTTGGCAAGATATTCAATTATAATTCTTCATTTATTATTTACCAAGGTACTTAAACACTGGACACGTTTATGAGAGCCAGAGAGAGGCATTCTAGACTCTGAAGGCAGTGAGTTAGGAAGCTTATTTCCATATACATAACTTCAAGATACAAATGATAACAGTGTGAACAAGGGCTTGCCCATTTTATTCCCAGGCATGGCCTTTCCTGAACCCTTCCACGCTCCTACCACAGAGCAGTCTAATGCTCAATTTAACCTGCCAGCACAGGGACCTGTGTTTGGAGAGCAGCTTGGGCAGCAAGGCCGCAGTGAAACATGAGGGTCACAAGCTCAGGGAGTGTGAGAATTTCCACACAGCTGGGTTCCTGTTCAGGAGCCACCTCCAGTAGGTGTCTGGTGGGTACAGGAGCCTGGGAGCAGAAGATTTATTTTGTTATGGCATCCACATTTTATGCTGCACACAGTTCACCCCCCAAATGTATAAAAGGCCCCCCAGACTACTTGCCACACTGGTGTATTCTGTCACAACCACCTCAGTACAAACTAAGCAGCTAATCTCCCCCCTACTTCGACAGCTACTGGTAACACTAAATTATGATTCAGGGAAGTTTCCTGGGAAAATGAAGAATACAAGGCTTTTAGCAGGTATTCAAGGTAAATGCAAATCACAGGGTTGATGCAAACGAACACAGATCTTGTACACAACTCGGATCTGCAGGTAACGAAATTTATTTCATAAAGCATTGCTGTTGGTTCTTTAAAAGAGCAAGAAGGTCACAGTTATCTAATTTCACCGAGAAAACCAAAACCAGGGGCAGAAAGAGCCCTTTCAGTGACTTTGGCTGGCCCTCCATCTGTTCTGGATTACTTCCTCACTCCTCAGTCGCCTGCTCACTCCCAGCATTTCCCTGAGCCCACGACTGCCAGACACCGTGAGCCGCAGCCTGGGCATCCCAGTCAGTCCCAGTTAACCTCAGGGCCTCGGGGGACCCCTCTGCAGGCACAGGGCATCTCATCTGTACAGGTGGGCACCACCTGCACTTGGCAGCCATGGAGTGGCATCACCCAATGCACTGCTCGTCCCCCGGCAGGGTCCGCAGAACCAGCACACGGCACGGGAACCTTCAGCTGTCCTGAGACACAGCGACTTGGGGACACTCGCTAGAACTTCACACAGCAAAGCAACGTTGGCACTCTGAAACCTTAAATTACTTATCTTAGATTCCAGCCTTAAAAATGGAAGAGTATTATGTCTGTGACTGATTTTCCTTTAAATAAATGCAAATGATCTATCCAGGGAAGGCACAGTTGAGGGCTAGAACAGCGTGTTCTGAAACTTGCAGGCAATTAACATGTTGACATATTATCTCTTGTTTATCAGCCCCTCAGAACTTTCACATCACACATTTGCTCCTGTTTTTACTACAGATTCATCCCTGGCAGTGAATTGATTGAGCAAAAGTGCACCAAACCCCATCTCCCTTATCAAACAGAGGCATAAAACATCTGCTTTTAGGAAGCTAGAACACTTCAAAAGAACAGCATCCCCCTAAGTCTGCCAGGCAGGGATAATCTCTGGCTTTGGGAGGTTTCCCACAAGCACTGACTCCCATGTTTCCAGATCACACAGAAACCCCAGACGAGGAACTCAGCCCAAACGGCTTCTGCCCTGTGGATTCAAGCAAATCTCTTGGAGAAACTCACCTTCTGCACCACATCAGAAGGCAAAACCTCCACGTCCTTATTTAGGAATGATTTTCCCTGATTTTAGGGAAACATCTCCACTCAAGCACAAACGCTCCTGTACAAGCCTCCACCAAGGTTAACGTTAAATTCAACTACCAATTACATTTTACAGAGCACCATTTTCTCTTGGAAACTACGGAATGAATTGTTCATCTTAGTAAATTTTTATATTTATCCATTTCTTGTGAAAGAGAGAAAAATTTATTTCTCAAACCGCCTACTACATACAAAAACTCCTACTAACCCCACTGATAATTGCATAGATTAGCACATTTCTCAGCTCCAGTTGCAAGTGGAGGGTAGGTACAATAATCACAAGCAAAAGTCCCATTTGTTTCCTCCTGATACAACCTGGTCCCAAAGAGGAAAGACTAAAATGGGACAGCACCTGCAAAATAAAAACCACAAGCAGGAAAGTTGAGGGAGCCAAACCTTCCAGCCCCAAACGCTATTTGAGCACCTCACAGAACCCAAAGCTGACGAGTGTTGGTGACTCCATTCCACGGAGGAAAAAAGCCACCAGAGCACACTTCCCACCTCGGGAATTTAGGAGACATCTCTGTGGGAGGCTGGTCCTGGATCTCCCGCCTTGCCTGCCCTGCTGCGGGGCACTGCTGGCTCCGATGTCCCCCAGGGCAAGTGTGAGATCACAGAACCGGGGAGGAGGCTCCCTATGAATGGCTTTTAAGCCCCTGCCTTCGGTGATCGGTAAAAATAATGAAAGATACACAAAGGCTTTGTAGCTTTCCCCTTTTTCTTCCTTATTTTATTTCTGCATTTTGAGACCAGATGGCACATTTAAAGAAAGTTCATATTTTCCGGATCAGGTAGTTCAGCAACAACTCCACTGGCTAAAAAACCCATTTAATGTCTCCACTGAACCCAGCTCACCTTCAGAGTGCCTTAAAGGGAAATTATTTACATTCTGCCCCTCAGTTCTGGAGAACTGCATGAAATTTTGTATGTAAGAGCAAATTACGCTTAGGAGAAAAAGCAATTACGCTTACAACAAATAAATTAGAAGATATTTACCGATTACTATGCTCTCTCAGCTCTTAATTTTATTCATGCCTAAAGGCAATAAAACGAGAGGCCTCTGATATTTGCCTATAGAGATCCAATTTGCTCATATTAGAAAAAAAAAAAAAACAACAACAGCTCTTTCTACTGCTCCCATCTGGCTGCCTCTCCACTAACGCGAATTTAGCGGCGTAAGCGTTAATTAGGGGTATAACCAATACACCAATTAGGTCTCGTTAGGTAATTCCGTGTGTGCTGGACCGGAGCTGCAGCAGCGGTGCTGCCCCGGCCCGGAGCCCCGAGCTCCCCCGGCGGGGTTTAATCCGCCCCCGAGGGCGCGGGGGGGTCCGGCCGGGCCGGGCCGGGGCCGGGCTGGAACCGGG
>VZRX01006859.1:83884-118458 GCA_013398075.1 Notiomystis cincta
GCTGCCGGGAGCTGCGCGGGGCGGCTGAGGGGCGCTCCCGGGCGCTGTGGGGCGGCGAGCGGGACCTGGGACCGCGGAGCCGCCCGGAGCCGCCCGGTCTCCCCTCCCGCGCGGCCGGGGACCAGGCGGCTTCAGAGGCTGCCGAGCAGGGCAGAACCGTGTGGAAAAAGCCGAGGCGGGGGGTTGATGCTGAACGCTGAGGACCGAAAGCCTGGAAAGCGCCTCTGAGACTCCCCCGGCGCCGCTCCCTCCGTGCCCTGGCAGAGGGTGCCCAGAGAAGCTGTGGCTGCCCCGGGTCCCTGCAGTGTCCAAGGCCAGGCTGGACACTGCGGCTTGGAGCGCCCTGGGACAGTGGGAGGTGTCCCTGCCCATGACTGGGTGGAACTGGATGGGCTTTAAGGACCCTTCCAGTCCTAAACAGTCTGGGATTCCGTGGTACGTGGGCTCCCGAGATGACTTTGCATGTTACACAGATTATTTAATAAACAGTTTCATTTGGTAAGTCCACCGTGTGCCTCAGGCCTGGCCTCGCTGGCGCCGCTGGGCCTTTCCATGTCGCTGACCTGAGCCCTTGGCAAGGAGCAGCTTTTTCAGCCTTTGGGGTCCGGGTCCTGCTGGCAAACTGTGCCCGTGCCACAGGGAGACACGGGGCGCCCAGGAGCCGCCCAGAGCTCGGCTCCTTTGGGGATCAGGGACACTCAGACTGCCCTCTGACCGCGCAGCAGGGACCAAACACAGCCGTAGGCACTGGAAATTGGAAGCCAAACTGCCCTAAGCAGCAGTGTGGTGTGACAGCACAGCACTGGGCTTGCCATGGGAACGGACCTGCAGCTTCCTGCTAAGCATTTTTTTTCTGTTACCTGTTCAAATCTCTGCCAAATGGTGAAGAGGTGGAGGATGGAAAAATGCAAGTGGTGCAAAGTCCTTCCTTACTGACAGCATACCCGCTCCACGGGACATTTGTGCCAGCAAAAATGTCCTTCATCCACTCAGAACTGCTTAGAACAATACTTACCCTTTTCACAGCATTTAAAAGGTAAAGCAAAAGCTCCCTCCCCATCAGACACCTTCTGGCTCACAGCCTGGGGGTGACAATTTGATCTGCCCCCAAAGCTGCCCCATTTCCATTTGTGGGGACAAAGCCACAAAGGTGTCACTGAGAAAGGTGGGACAAAATCCAGCTCCGTTCTGCTCTCCCTGGGGTCAGCCATTGGCCCTGGACATCAACCAAGGCAGCAGATACTTGTTTGGGACACCAGAGTGAAAAATCAGCATGTCTCAGGCTAAATATACCCAGGGTAGGGGTTTGCTGACCAGCACAATGCTGCTGGTGCTTTCCAAAGCACAGCCTGGTGTTCCGAGTATGGGAAGGATTCCCAGGGCAGAGGGAATGAGGAGAAAAGGAAAAAGAGAAAAAAGGGGGGGGAAATTCTTCTATTAACATGTACAAAGAGTAAATCTGTGTTGCCATCCTGGCAGTTCCAAGGGTTCCTGCACCACACCAGTGGATGTTGCACATCAGGATGGGTCTCACTTTGGCAGGAGATGTCAGATGGAAATGGAGTTTCTATAATGTGCTCTCAATGGTGTGGTAAAAGCAATTCCTATGATATGAGAGAAAGAAAAAATTAGAAATTAATTAAGGAAAGCATTATAAAAACATCAAATGTTTTGGCTTTAATGTGGAACACCAAGGAAAGCAAGAGATGGGATATCAATCCCTGCAGCTATAAATTAAAATTGTTTCTGAGCAACTCACAGCTCATGAGGATTGAGCAACGTGTCCAAGCCATAATAAAATGGATGAAAAAACAGGTTTTGATAAATTTATTCTCAGATAGAAACTCACCGGGAAAACGTCAGTCACAGGAGCAGCTGAGGGGGCTGGGAAGGGGCTGAGCCTGGAGAAAAGGAGGCTCAGGGGAGACCTTGTGGCTCTGCACAAGTCCCTGACAGGAGGGGGCTCAGGGGGTGTCGGGCTCTGCTCCCAGGGAACAGGGACAGGAGGAGAGGGAACGGCCTCAGGCTGGGCCAGGGCAGGCTCAGGGTGGACAGCAGCAGGAATTTCTCCATGGAAAGGGTGCTCAGGCCTTGGAACTGCCCAGGGAGGTTTGGAGTGCCCATCCCTGGAGGTGTCCAAAGAATTCCTGGAGGTGGCACTCAGTGCTCTGGGCTGGAGACAGGGTGGGGATTGGGATCTTGGAGGTCTTTTCCTTCCTAAATGATTCCAGGATTCTGGCACAGTATTCCCATGCCTACCTGGCTGCAGGAGTTTGAGGAGCAGTCTCTGGGTGTGTGCCCTGACAGACAAGGCTGTGACTCCTCCCCGGGCGTGTGACAGATCTGTGTCACACATCTGCACGGTAGCCACGCAGGGACCCAGCTGCTAATTAGTGCTAATGAGGCCCCTGCTCAGGTGGAGGCGCGGCAGGGTGGTGGGGCAGTTCCAGCCCGAGAGAACTCGCTCTGCCAGTTTCCCTGCGAGGATGAGGATGAGAGGGAAGCGGGAGGGAAAGTCCCGGCGCCACCGACCTGGAGATATCCGCGTGTTGTGCAACAGGGCAAGGATTCCTCGGGGGTCCCCTCAGCCTGGCTGCATCGAAGCTGAAGTAATCCTGTGCTTAGAAAAACCCTGAAAACCCCCATCCCCCCGGGCTGACTGCACTGGAACTCAGCCACCAGTTCAGTACGTGTTTTCTGTCCATTCATTGTCTCAAGGAAGGATTTGTTCCCTGGTGCTTCCCACCTCTCTGTGTCTCACATGCCCTGGCACCACCACAGCAAACCTGGGGCAGGACATTGGGGGTGAAACCATTTCATTTTGTCTCACTACATCTTTTCTGGGTAAGAACTTTTTTTAAGCCTGTGTCCATTTCCTGCTATTTTTTTAAGGTCTTGAATAGCCTGGCAGCTTGTCCCTCATTCCAGGGCTGCCTTTGGGTGTTGAACACCCACAGGATGAGGATAAGAGTGACTGGCCACAGGTGGCTCCCAGACAGGCTGCTCCAAAGCCACAGCCCCAGTCCCACTGCTGATCCAGCAGGCCTGCAGGCAGGTAAAAAAAAAAAGAAAAACAGGAGACAGGCAGTGACAAAATGACAAAAATCTGGGATTTGCTGCGGGGCCAGTGGGAGTCAGCTGCTCAAATCCTCAGGCAGCTTGGTGCAGATCTGTTTCCCAGATTAGAGATGCCTTCCTGAAATCCCCAGCCTAACACAGTCCACTCACTAAACCCCTCATCTTGGATCTTACAGTGTTTGTTTGAATGCTTGGAGAGGGATCAGAGTTACTTCATGGCCAGAAAGGAGTGAGAGCACCAGGAAAGCAAGGGCAGATGCATTCCAAATGCTCCTGCTGGAGGAATAATTACTGAACTTCCAGCTGGTAGGAGTGAGATAGAAATAAACATTCTTGTTAGGGCAGGGATGACTGAAGTTGGAGCATGAAAACATTTATTCTTTCTTCAAAACAATATTTTGTAGCCAAAATGAGATGCCACGAGGTTTGATGGGGTTTTAAGGATCTGGAAAAGATTCATGGGCAGATCCATGGGGATGTCCATGATGCTTCTCCCAAGAATAGGGGCATGGGGCTCCTGGCACTGCTGCCTTGGAGTGATGGGGCACACCAATCCCAGCATGGGATCCAGCAGCCGAATTTTTCTTTTCTGTGGCTTTGTTTAGAGATGAAAGTAAAGATTTGGAGATCAGGAGGGAGGGAGGCAGAGAGAGGGCTCAGTGCCCTCCTCCCGTGCGTCAGGGCTGGAGCTTCTTGTGGGCTGCTCCCACTGACACATCCCAGGTGATGCAGCAGGACATGGTTTCATGGTCTAAATACGAAAGAGACAGAAAACCAACTCCCAAAGTCTGGATTAACATCTGGTCCCACCTTGTCCCCAGCCCAGAGCTCTGAGTGCCACCTCCAGCCCTTCCTGGGACACCTCCAGGGATGGGCACTCCAACACCTCCCTGGGCAGTTCCAAGACCTGAGCACCCTTTCCATGGGGAAATTACTGATGATGTCCACCCTGAGCCTGTCCTGGCCCAGCCTGAGGCTCTGTCCTCTTGTCCTGTTGATTTGTGCCTGGCAAATGCTCTCTGTGGACGCTGTCAGGCTGTTCCAGCAATGTCTCTATTATCTCTTGATGCTTTCAATGTATTTGGGACACTTAAGAAATTAAAAAGTATTTTCACCTTGTACTGCCCAGGGCTCTCACCCGGATTTTCAGGAGGGACAGTAACGAAGAGGGTCTCTCCATCCCTGACCTGGAACTTCACCCTCCCTTTTGCTGTCACTGCAGGAGGCAAACCCAGGGAGCAGCGACCCGTGGTGCCCCAGCTGTGGTTCCGTGCTGGGTGCCCTGGGAATTGCATTATTTGGTGAATCCGCTGCAGAGCTCAGCCCTCTGCATTAATTGCATTTGCAGGCCCAGGGACGAGACAGGAGCGTTGTCAGAGTGGCTGGGGACAGATGCCCCGGGGCAGCGCCGGCTGTGAGAGCAGCACCGGAGCTCCCACGTGTGGCACAGGGCAGCGCTGGCTCCCCGGCCCGGAGAGGTGACACTGGGGCAGCTGGTGGCCTGCCAGGGTAACACAACCTCCTGGAGCCAGTAATTGATTGGGAGGTGACAATAAAGCCGTGGACAGACTTGCTTTGCCCTTCAGCACTTCCACCCAGCCCAACACGCAGTGAGGGATGTGGAGCAGCTCAGCTGGCCCGTTTTAAGAATGAACCAAAGCAAGTCTCACACAGTGGGCAGAGAGAGATTAAACATCCCATTGGTTTGAGAGTGAAAGGGAACGTCCCAGCCCTCTGCCTGGTCTTCACTGGAATTTACTGCTAGGTTATCTTTTACCACACACTGCAGCTACCTGGACTTTGGGAGGGATTCATGCCCAGGTTTGCTCAGGCTGGAGAAGCAGAGATGGAAAGGAGACACAATGGAGCTTTTATGTGGCTGCACGTGAGGGGAAGTGCTCATGAAGTGAGAACCTGGGCACAAGGGTACACACGTGACAAGGATAATTCCTCTACCACACCAGTGGTGGGTTGAACTGGTGAGGGGTTCAGCATGGCTGCCCATGCCTCAGCATTCCTGGGGGTCTCCAGGAACTGTGTAGGCAGCAACACGGGAGCCTTCAGGAGCCTTTCTACTGATTTACAGCACCCTGGGCTGACAGCAGCTCCTGGAGAGGAGCACAGGGGGTTGAGAGGCGGGTAAAGCTCTGCCTGCAGCCTGGGCACGGGGCCAGCCTGCCCTGCTGCTCCGGGGGCCCAGCTCCTTCCCAGCACAGCACAGGGCCGCACCAAGGGTGCTCAGAGCAGCCCCTCCACCCCCAAACCCAGGGCAGCCCCACAAAGCAGCAGCCAGCCCCGGAGGTGAGGGGGCAGTGAACGGGATGGGAAGCACCCTGACAGCTGAGCCGTGCCCTCGGGCTGTGCCTGCCAGGTGTGGGAGTGGGGACAGGTGACCACGGTGTCCCCCAGGGCACAGCTGCCTTCCCCATCCCCCTTCCTCCTGCCATCCTGCCACGCTGGGCTGTCCTGGAGCTGGCCAAGCTCCCCTGGCAGCTGCACAGCCCAGACAAGCCCAGTGTCAGCAGGGTCCTTCCAGAAGCCACTGCCCCCCTTACCTGCACAGGCTGTGGGAGAAGAGCAGCTCGGGGGCAACTGGAGGTCCTGGGAGCCTCAGCCAAGCTGCGTGGAGAGTTCCCCATTCCAAACCAGTC
Source organism: Notiomystis cincta (assembly GCA_013398075.1). Classification (NCBI taxonomy): domain Eukaryota; kingdom Metazoa; phylum Chordata; class Aves; order Passeriformes; family Notiomystidae; genus Notiomystis; species Notiomystis cincta. The sequence goes on from VZRX01006859.1 coordinate 89,614, forward strand.
CTGGAGGCTGAGTGCAGGGACAAAGCAAAGCAGCCACCTGGGCCTCTCCAGGGGCATGGCAGGGAGCAGCCAGGCAGGGAAATTCAGCTGTGAGGATCCCTTAGCCAGGGGAGAGGGGTTTGTGTGGAAACCTGGTGGCCAAACAGGTGAAGCAGCTTCTCAGGAAACTCCTGCCCTGGCACTGAAAAGGAGAAACTGTGGGTGAGCAACTGGTTTTGTCTCACAGCTCTGGAGGTGGCTGGGGTGGAAGGGGAGTCCCACACAGGGACAATTCCTTCACCTGGGCTTACAGAATGTCCTTCAGCAGCTCCTGCCCCCTGTCCCAGAGCTGCCACGTCCAGGCTGGATCCCGTGGTGGCTCTGGGGAGAGCAGAGCTGCACACAGGGCACGGCCATGGGGCTGCAGCTACGGCAGAGCCAACGGGGACCCCTGGGGACACAGAGGGAAGGGAGAGATCTGACCCCAAAAGGGGCACAGTGAGATGAGAAGGAGCCCAGAGCCACCCCACCACAGCAGTGACCATGGGACACCTGCACAGAGGGGACAGACAGGTGGCAGTGGCAGGGCAGTGGCAGGGCAGCGGTGTCTGACCCCTCACAGCCCCTTCCCAGCCCAGGCAGGGCTGGGGCTCCCCCTCCTCACCCATTCCCAGCCCTGCAGCAGCTCTAGGTCACCTCCTCATCCCCCTCCTTGCAGCAGGCAGGCCCTGCCCTTTGATTTCGTTAAGCACTGACAGCGATCCAGAAGTGTTGGAAGTGCAATTTTTCACCACCGACTAAAAATAGCGGAGTGAAATTCCAGAGCTGCCTCCAGCGCCGCCGGCCGGGCCCGGCTGCCCGGGACAATGGCATTTGTAGCCCACGAGCCACAACAGCGCAGGCTGAGCTCCAGCTCCCGAAATAACCACTCAGAAAGGGCAAATTCTGGCTTTAATTACAGCCAGACAAAAAGGAGCAGTTTGAAAGAGCATTATCAGAATATCTGAGCACGTGGTGCCGACTGGAAACTGAGCGGAGAATGCAGAGGGAGCGGGGTGGTCTCACCACACAGACACCCCAAATTTCAGGTGTTCCTGAGGGGGTGAGGCACACACAGCTGGAGCATTCAGAAGAGCTGAAGCCTTTGGCATAAGGGAAAAAAAAAAGCCTTCAGGCAGCCAGAAGGAGCTGATGATCCACGAGGAAGAGGAGCCTCCAGCCCCACATCCAAGCTCAAGTGCACACAGGGATGGGGCCTCTGAACCTGATTGGATTGGATGTGACTGGATCCCTTCGGGGGAAATGGTTATTTCCCAGCCCAGGGTGGGCAGAAATCCACCCATCCTGCCCGACTTCTGACACCAAACCTGCTGGAAGTGCCCAAACGTGGCCGCACCTGACTCCCTTCCCAATTCCAGCAGCATGCCCGTGCACTCGAGGCTTCTGGATGGGAGCCCTGCCAGGTGATGCTCACCTTTACAGGGCAGGGAGAACCCACCTGATGCTCTGCAATATTCGATGTGAAAAAAGGCACTTTTGGATACAGAGCAACCCGAATGCACCTGGAACTAAAGCCAGGCTGCAGCAGAGCTGCTTTCTGAAGGCTGAAAGGGACCCAATGACCTGATCCTGGCAGCTGAAAGGAAGAAAAGTTTCACCACATCTCTCTCCAGGGGCCTCATCCTTCCACGGGTGAGGAGAGTCCAGGGTGCCAGCAGCCCCCCAGGCACAGCTGTGTTCCCACTGGAACAGGAGGGGAAGAGCCAGGAACCAGCCAAGATCCCTGAGGAAAGAGCAGCTTCCAACATGGCTGGCATGGAGCATCTGTGAGAGCAGAGGAGAGCTCTGGGCATCCCTCCACAGCAGCCAGGCCCTGCTGCTCCTGCTTCCCCTTGGAATGCACAACTGGAAAGCAGAAACCAGGCTTGATGCAGCCCATAAAGGGGCAGGTGAGAAATATTTGGGGGTTTATTAAACAATACATACACATGTGCCTGGCTGCACCAAGTGGGGAGACTGCAGGGGCAGTCTCTGCAGGCAGCAGCTTCCCCTGACTCCATCAACTGAAGGGATTATTTTAATTTTTCATTTAGGGCTGAGCTCTGCTTGATGCCTTTGCCTACACCACAGGCTGACTTTTGTGTACCTGGGTCACAGACAGTGTGAGATTTGTGCATCACTTATGTCTGCTCCAGCACAAAACTCCCACCTCCAAAACTTGGGAATCCAGAGAACGAGCCAGGCTGTCCCACCTGCCAGAGCTGCAGATCAGAGACTCTGTGAGGCAGAGCACAAACCTGGAAGTCTCAGCTCCCAGGAATAACTCTGTACAAGCCCCAGTGTGACAGCAACAGGCCAAGAGCCTCACACCCAAATCCTGCTGCTCCCATGGAAGGCGGAGGCTCAGCCTCAGCCGAAGAATCTCAGCCAAGCATCACCTGCTGAGAGGGGATTTAAAACATCCTTTGAAGTCCTGCTATTAATGATGTCTCTGACAAATTGCCTGCCCAGCTGGAGAAGGAGGCAGGTGCTCCCTGGCTAGCCATGGACAGGGGTGGGTTGGCCACAGGAGCAGGCAGAGAGGTCAGGGCAGGTCCACAGAGCTGGGATCCCTCTGTCCGTGTTGGCCTGGCCCCAGTAGGAAAGGCTTCTTAAAAAAACACCCCGGGGCTCTGGGACTGGGATGGTGAGGGCAGGTTGCTGCTGCTGCTGCTGGTCCTTGCCCTGCCTCGGGTGTTCATATCACCCCAGGTAACCCTCACAGCACAAATGCCTTTGCACTCTGGTTCCTGGATTTCTCCTTTCTTTGGAAGTCACAGTTTTATGCTCCAGCTTCAAAGAGCAACTGAGTGTGCTGGAGAAACACAGAATCATGGAATCCTTGAGGTTGGGAAAGTCCTCCCAGACCACTGAATCCAGCCTGTGCCAAATCCCCACCTTGTCGCCAGCCCAGAGCACTGAGTGCCACCTCCAGCCCTTCCTTGGACACTTCCAGAGATGGGCACACCAACACCTCCCTGAGCACCCTTTCCATGGAGAAATTCCTGCTGCTGTCCACCCTGAGCCTGCCCTGGCCCAGCCTGAGGCCGTTCCCTCTCCTCCTGTCCCTGTTCCCTGGGAGCAGAGCCCGACACCCCCGGCTGCCCCCTCCTGTCAGGGACTTGTGCAGAGCCACAAGGTCCCCCCTGAGCCTCCTTTGCTCCAGGCTCAGCCCCTTTCCCAGCTCCCTCAGCAGGAGGAAACACATCCAGAAACACAAACGGAGCTGTGAAAGAGCTGCCTCCAACCTCCAGCCCTGAAGCTGGCACCGAGCTTCAGGGAGCTTTTGAGAGCAAAAAGCAGGAATTTCCTGGACTAAAGAAAATAAAGCAGGAGTCTGTACTATATTCTTAAATATGGTTTAATACTCTTCTCCATTTCTGTACATCACAACACCAAGATATCACTGCTTGGGATCTCTCTGCAGAGGCTATATAGTATGCGAAGGCTAGGATCTCCCACCCCCGTTGAGTGTGTTTGCATGTGTAAGTGTAATACATATCAGTATATATTGATATACACATCAATATATAATGCAATATATATCACTGAAGAGAACACATTGATTAAAGAAATACAAAAATTTGGCATCATTTCCAAACTTAAATAGTAAAAATAAAAACTACAAAAAGGAGCTGCATACCCTAATGTATCATGTGAAACAACAAGCAGTATATTCAAAAATGTAAATTTACATCCAATTTTTGTGGTCTTGTCATGTCACATTAGACCCATTTACAATGGCAAAATCCAGAACATACTGCTGTGAGGGCCAGGGCTGTGCTCAGCCCTGAGCAGACCCAGCCCCACCTCCCGGGAGAGATTCCAGCTCGGATGTGAGGACGGCAGCAAAGCCGCCGGCCAGGTTAGGGACCGGGGGACAAATGGTATTGCTCACAAGGACAGGGATTTTGGACCTCAAACAACAGCGTGGCAGAAATTTGAAGAGAAGCTCCCTCTGTTCAAGTGAACCAGGACAAGAGGCAAAGGTTTGCAGCTGAAACAGGAGCTGCTCCTGAGGGAAGCACCGGGAGCGACGCTGGGAGAGCCCCCAGGGAGGGAGCAGGACCTGAGCTGTGCCACCACTCCCCTGGGACAGGACCTGAGCTGTGTCACTGCTCCCCTGGGACAGGACCTGCCCTTGTGCCACTGCTCCCCTGGCCTGCACGGCCCCTGAGCCCCAGAGTGTCACCAGCAGGCTGGACACACCCCAAGGATGAGCTCCCTGGATCTATGGACGCTCCATGGAAGCTCCATGGAACAGGCAGCACACAAAGCCTCAGCAGTCTGGGATCACCCAGAGGTGACCCTCTACCCCTGGAAGGGTACATCTCCCCAGGACAGACACTGCTCAGTGCTGGGAGCTGAGTGTTCCCAGGGCTGTGCCAGCACTCCACGGATCAGAATCAAATATTCCACACTCCCAGCACTAATTCAGCCTTCACTCCACTGTCTCGGTATTCCTGTCAAACACCCACTTCCATTAAAGACCTGTGGGCTCAAATTCACATAATCAAGGAAACCTTACACAGTCCTAAAGCAAAAAGAAAAACTTACTGAGGAACAAAAAGCCAAGTGTACCTTACTTCACTGAAATCTCATGTTTATTTTTGTCAAGACTGAAAAAAAAAAATTCCTGAAGGCTGCACTGCTCAAATCCAAATTAAACCCAAGACTCCAGCAGCATTTTCATTGCAATCCATGAAGTGCATTTCCTAGTTTGTAAGAGCAGTGTTTCTGCAAATAGATTAAAGCACGTTTGGCTGGTGAGCCTCCCCAAACCATCAGAATTTGCAAGCCACGTGTAATGAACCAGCACTCAGGTCAGTGCCTCCTCAAGCTTTTGAAGAGAATTATGGCTCCAACCTCGTTCCATTTCTTCTGCAGGCTAAGCTGAGAATGCCATGTAAATGGGTCACAGCGCTGCCAAATGCAGCAATTGATTTCTCCAATCAAAGTATAAAGAAACAAACCAGTAGGATCTTACTTCTATTAATTTTGGAAGGAAGAGGTTTACAGCAGTTAATGTATCATGAAGGTTAAAAAAATCATTTCCATAAAATACAAGAGCAACCAATTTCACCATTGAGTAAAAGTAAAAACTGGGATTCTTTTTAAATTAGTCCAAAGTGGCATATAGGAACTTAGTAGTTTGCTGCTGTACTGACACTATGACAAATCAAAGTGTAGGGTTTTGCTTTCTTAAATCCAAATGCTCGTGGATCAAGTTCTGGAAATGTTCCAATTCTAAGGCAGGGATCTGTTGTGTTTTCCACCATGAGTTTCTCCTTGGGTTGGATGCTGGAGGGGCGAGGCACGTGTTGCCGGACCCAGCTCGACTACCTAGTAGTCATCAAGGTCAAAAAATTCATCGTCTCCTCCTTGGTATTCCATGCCCTGGAAGTCCACTCGGTACCGCAAGATACCTGCCAAAGAAACAGGCTTTAGCTCCCTCAGCACTCCCAGGCACTGCCCAGCTTCCCCAGCTTCCCAGTAATGCCTGTGCTGAGGCCTGGCAGCAGACAGGCAGCTGGAGTGACAAATGCCACAGGGGGTCTATTGCTCAGAGGAAGCAAAACCCCCCTGGCCAGCCTCCTCCTGGAAAGGCTGAGCCTGTTCTAGGGCTGCATCTCCACAAAACACCAGTGGCAGATCACTGGTTCCAGGGTCACTGCTCAGATCAAGGCCTGGCAGGTAAATCCAGAGGGCAGCTGGCACTGCAGTTACTTTTACAGTGGAGTAAAACCAGGATTTAGTGGCTCTTTTCCACTTCCCACCCCAAACACCAACCCAGGGTTCTGCAAATCCTGTACCCCTGGAATCATTTACTGAGGTGAAGGAAATTTTCAAGGGTATTTCCTTTCAAGCCTACAGGGCATGAGAGCAAAGAGGATCCCACCATGCAAAGAGGCTGGATCTGGCAGGAAATGAGAGACTCCTGGAATTACAAACCCCAAAAACTTAGAAACCTGTTGCTCTTTACGGAGCCAAACAATCCAAGCTTGTTTTCCTTCTCATTGGTGTCTAGAAATTCCTCTTTGTATGCCCTCATCCCTGGTTCACATCCATCAAAGCTGAGCACAGCCAGAGGCACAGCTGTGTCCTGGACAGGACACAGAGCATGGCACAGCTCTGGCTCCTCCTGCTCAGGATTTGTCAGACTGGCACAGGAGCCACCTGCCCCTCTGCCAGGCGTGGCTGATGCTTGGTGAGCTCCAGAGCAGTACTGGCTTGTAGAGGCCTCCCTGCTCCAGGGGTTGGACTAAAAGTGCTTTTCTTTTGAAAAGAAGCAGAAGAACAGGGAGCAAAGCACCAGGAGGCTCTGAGAGACGAGCAAGAGTTCCAAGTGCTTGAGGAACAGGGCCTGTGTCAGAGCCCCCGGCGCAGGGCAGGGCAGGGCTGCCACCAAACCACTGTGCAGAGACAGAGCCAGGCAGCTCAGGGCCCTCCAGAGGTCCAGCAGCTGGACAGGGGGACAGCCCATCCTGTGAACCCTCCAGAAGACACAGGGATTGAGGGACACAGCTGGAAAGTGACAGGGCCCAACAAGGATCATCATCCTCCTGGACTGGGAATTAAGCCACCCTGGTGAAGAAAATTGTTTCTTGAACTGGTTTCATGACTAATTGGAATAAGATTAATCCCACTTGTCTTCACATCAGATGATCAAACCAACCACTAAAAAAGACAAACACATTTTCCTCTTGCAGTTTACCTCCAATTCCTCCAAATCCTTTCACAAATTGGGATCCTTCTTGTGATTTGTCTGTAACAATTTCCAATGTTGCTCCAAATTTCTTGTAGTTGTTTGCAAACCACTCCAGGAGGGGCATACTTTCTATGAGTTCATGTTCCTGCCCAGTCTGTGGAGACATTGGAAGGGAGAAATGAATAATAAAACCTGTTACAGTCACTGTGTGTTCAGTATTGAGAAAACCTCCCCCAAGGTGGCTCCATGGCTTTGTCAGTCCTGGAGGGACAGCAGCTCCACAGGAACACTCCTGGTGGAAGGCATTCCTGGCACAACTGCACCAGGCAAGGGCTGGCACAGCTCCAAGGCTCCTGGTGCTGCAAAATTAATGCCTGACAGTGTTTTGGGCCTCTCATGGGGAATTTAGTGCCAAAGCAGGAGAAAAAACTGCCTTGATTCTTCTGCTCCAGTGTCAGCCCATGCTACATCTCAGTTTCACTGCTCATTCAGACTTGCTCTGCACCCTGCAAGGATTCCAGCCCCCCTCATCCACCAGGCCCTGCTCCCAGGCAGGAACACTGATCCATGCCAGTGCAGAGCCAGAAGGCACTGCTGTGTAAGCAGGAGGTGAAGTGACCATTGTGAAATGGAAACACATCACTGCAGGTAACAGTGCAATGCCCAGTGCATGCCCAGCAGGGATTGGCAATCCCCCCTCCAGGAGGGAGGGCAGCAGGGAATGGCCCCTCAGCACCATTCCTGTGGGACAGGTGCCCACCCTTTTGGCAAGGGACACTTTTTTCCCCAGTTTATTCTGCTAAGTAACACAGACCCTGGGTCCACGAGGCCTGTTTGCCCTGCACAGGCAGGAAACTCCAGCAACAAGTGGCAGTTCCACTGTCAAATGCATCCCAAAGCAGACACTCCCTTGGCACCTGGTCCAGGTCATGATTCCTGACCTCACAGTGGTTCTGCATGAGCAAATCAGTGCCTCACAAGCAGGGAGCAATGGTTTGGAGCCTTGGCCTGCACGGTGGCTACCAAAGCCCTGTAGGTGGTGATTGGGTGGTGGCCAAAGACCCCACACTGCCCATTTACACAACCTTGGGATTGGCAGCAGGGAAGACTGGAGAAAAGCAGGTCTAGAATGCAGGGGTCACACAGGAGGAGCCACAGGTCACTGCCCTGAGGTGTCACTGAGTGCCAGAAGGTCACTGTGCTCAGGTGCTTGGGACAAACTAAGGCCAGGTGTCCAGAGCTCTGCACCAACAGACTGAGAACAAACCCAGAAACCCCAAAGCTGAAATACCTCCTTGTCTGTGAAGTGGGACTTATCCTTCTCTTGCTCTGGTGTCAAATACAGGATCTTCTCCTCTGAGAAGGGAGGGAAAAAATATTAGTTTGGATATGGCTACAAGATGTAGTTTAAAGAGCAGGAGACTGAGCACAGCCAGCAGCAGAGGGCCTGGGCACTGCCACTGTCCTGAAAGCTCAGGGCTTCAGAGAGCAGCTGCAGAGCCAACAGACAGGGACAGGTCCTGCTGCAGGCACAGGAACTGTGTTTCTGGCCACAAGGACACCTCAGTCTCCCCTCTGGTACCACTCACACAGCTGGAAGGAGGTTCCAGGCTGGCCCTGTGACCAAGTCCCTCCCCAGTACCGCGATTCCCTCTGTGCACTGAACTCTGCTTGTTCCAGCTTTCCCCCCACAGGGGCTGGGAAGCTGCAGGCCAGTGACCTGCAAAGTGACACAGACCTGCACAACACTCCTGTGATCAGATGTCCTCAGGGAGCTCCCCCAGCAAACCCATCCCAGCGAGGCAGCACCTCAGGTGCTCAACCCTGAGAGCTCCCAGCGTCCCAAAGCACCACATACCCTCTGTGCCTTGGCAGTGCAGGACATATCTCATGATATCCAGGTTTTCATAGACTATCAGGATCTCTACTGCTCCCATTTCCAAAGCTTTTAGTGTATCTTCCACACCGAAGCAGTACTTCCCCGTGTCCTGGCTGATCTCATCAAAGTATCGTCCTGCAGGGCACACACAGAGCCTGCCATGAGCACTCAGCACAGCACACACACTTCAGAGCAGCTTCATCTGAATGCAAGAAACTGGGAGAAGCAGCTGCCACCAGAAGGCCTGGGACTAAGGTGATCTCTGATGGAAGGATAGAGAAAAGTCCAAGAAGTTTGGTGGGGCAAAGGAAACCAACCAAACTCCCCGCACAGCAGCACTTGAGGTGTCCAGGTGAAAAAAGAACCACTGCAAGTCACAGTCTCAGGCAGCATGGCAGGGCTGGGGCACAGGAGGGCTCTGCCAGGAGGGTGAGAGCAAGAGCAGCACACTCAGTGCCACACACCTGGCTCGAGAGGAGGCTGCAGTGCATGACATACCTATTAGTTTTTTCTCTTGGATGAATTTCACATTGGAGAGGACCTCAGTTGACAACTCGATTGCTTGATTGAAGCCATTTTCTCCTCCATATGAAATGTCAACTAGTTTGAGCACTTTGGATTGCAACCGCTGCACAAGAGAAGGAGGAGACACAAAAACATAAATCCACTCCAGAGCAGGGCTCTCAGAGTCCTCACCCCGCCACAAAGTCACTGCACTCATTACTGCACTTCACCTGCACATCCTGAGGCAGAGGGATCTCTGAATGCACAGTACTGAACCACAATTTTCAGGTAAAAGGGACACAGATTAGGTTTACTGGAGTTTAATTCCAATAAAGCTTCTGCTTTAGATTTGGGAACACAAAGAATGCAAATGCCAGTTCCAGACCAGGGAGGACAGATTTCTTACTAGTCCTGTTTTAAGAAAAGGAGTTCTCAGCTCCTTGCAGGAGGTATTAGGAAAGGGAGACTCCTTTGAATACACCACACTTAGTTTTGATCCTATCTCTTCGGACACCAGAGTTACATTCCTCTCGAGGAGCATCTTGTACCAGAGCTACTGCTGCAACCACCAGGTCACCACTGGCACTCGAACATTTGGGTTTGCTCAGAAAAGGCCACTCACCTGATCAAACATGTCAGACTGACTTAATTCAGTTTTGAAGTCGGCCGACCCAGCCAAGACGAGCCCAGCCACGTTGACCTTGTCCCCGGAGATGAAGAGCTGCACGGCCGTCTCGGCCACCTTCCGCACGTAGTTGTGCCTCTTCTCCATGCGCAGGCGGGCGAAGCGCAGGGCAGACTGACCTCCTCTGCCTGCAGGGAGGGATGGGGCAGCCATGGGGGACCCACTGCATCCCAGGAGCCTCCCTAGGACACAGCTGACCCAGAATAACCAAAGCCAAGGACAGCTGCAGCCTCCTGAATTCAGTTTGCTACGAGCAGAGGCAGGGGCTCCCGTGGAACACTCGGAGAATAAAGAGGGTTCATTCCCACCATTCCCATTTTTCTCCACAGAGGAAAATGTTTCTTTTCTTTCTATAAAGACTCACAGCTCTGTAGAAATCGAGCACGTTTTCTCTCCCTGTACCTTCATTAGAAGCCACCTCCTTCGTACACTGCCTCAAACACTGCTGATGCAGCACAGCCCAGCAGTCTCTGCTGCACAACATCACTGGGGGCAGTGTTTTTATTTCATTTTGTCCCATCCCACTCTACAAAGGACAGCAGGCCAGGAGTAACCAGCAGAGTTTGCTGAACTCATCAACGGCTAAAACAGCATCACAGAGTGGAACTCGAATTTTCCTTGCTCCACTAGGCCCTGTGCTTCCTGCAGAGAGCAGCTCGCTCCTCCTCGCTGCGGTGTGCACACAACACCAGCACATCAGACCTTAACGACTCCACTGAGTGAGATTACCACTTGTGCTACCAATATTTAGTTTTAACTGTCCCAACACCAAGTAAAGGGTCAAATGCAGCAAGAAATAAAAAGTGCCACTTCTAAGATCAACTGCATATTACTGTGATTCATTAATTCTGACAGAAGGCTCAGACTGGAGGCTTTGCTGTCAGATTCCAAGGGAGCACAGACTTGAGCAGAGCTAAACCCCCACAGGCCAAGTTCTCCACTTCCACCCTCACATCCCAGCCCAGGACAGGCTGCTGCACAGAGCAGAGACAGACTAGTGTGTTACCATGCTTCTTTGGAAGATCCACAGTGAATTTGTGCAGCACTTCTCGTGTGTTTCCTTGGAGAGTTCCAAAGAGTGCCCCGCTCCCATCTATTACGATAAAGCCAAACTTGCTGTCGTCGGAGAGCAGCGCCGTGAGGGCCTGGAACAGAGAGCAGGGCTGTCAGCAGGGCCTGGCTCACACAGGGCACCAGAGACAGCACAGCCCCACCAGTCTCAGCTCACAGATGGTTACGGCTGGTTCTGCATTAATAAACTGGAGGAAAAGCAGCACGTTCAGGAGCTGTAACTACTCAGATCACTACAGAATGCCAGAACTGTTTGGGTTCAAAGGGACCTCAAAGACCTTCCTATCCCACCCCTGCCACAGACAGGGACACCTTCCACTGTCCCAGGGTGATCCAAGCCCCAACGTCCAGCCTGGCCTTGGGCACTGCCAGGGATCCAGGGGCAGTCACAGCTCCTCTGGGCACCCTGTGCCAGGGCCTCCCCATCCTCCCAGGAAACAATTCCTCCCATACATAATCCCATCCCACACAACACTGTCAAGAGCACAAAGGAAACTCAAGTTTAATTTTGATCACAGTTTCCCAGCTTTGCCAGTTTCCCACCTGAGGTCACAGGCAGGTGGGACAGGAAAACCCTGGAGATGGGCTCTGGAAAGAGTGAAATGGATCCCACCTCTCTGAGGCGGCCTCACCTCTCTGGCTGGCAGGAGTAATTCTCCTGGCATTGCAGCCAAGAAAGCAGAACTTGCTCAGTTCACTGTCAGTTCAGTTCTGTACTCCAAAGCACTGACATAACCTCCCTACCACAGCCACTGGTCTGCTGCACCTGCTGACTTCAAGTCCCAAAGGCAGAATGATGAAATAAATCTACAGTGGCTGAGGCAAATTCAGCCTTACAGAGCTCAAGTAACAGCAGCAATAATTGTCCTGTGCATAACTGGCTGTGGAGAAGACAGCCAGAACATTTGCTGCAAAGTGAAGTTATCCTTCAATTTTCCTCCTGTCAGAGAAGGCAGCTGAGTATTTCCCAGAAGGTCATTTAAGTTGACCAACCAAAGCACGGTGCAGTATTGAGGCTTTTGAGTTGATTTTGCCCAGGCACCCAAACTCTGTACTCCTTTCTCAAGGCAATCTCTCAGCTGCTGTTCCCTCAGGGGCTGTCTGAGTGGGCAGAGACATCCAGCACACACACAGACACACACACTCCTGCTCACTTACACATGCCCAAAAAAGCAATAGCCAGAATCCTCTCTCTGGCTGGCAAAACCACATCAGTAGGATGGGGAACTTGTCAAAACTCCAGATTGCTTGAAGTCACCAGTTTAACACTGAAAGTGATGGTGCTGGGTTACTGCACGGGACCTTGAGCTGCCTGCAGGGCTGTCAGCCTGATTACTGGGCTGAACTGAAAGGATAAAACCCATCAGTCATCCTCCTCCAAAATCCATACAACCCAGGCTGCAGCTCTCAAGCTTAGAAGAAACAGAGGCTGAGGTTTAATGGAATCTCCTGGCCAAAATAAATATTCTGTATTAATTCCTCAGCTGTGGGATGAATGAGAAGAGGAAGTGGCATATTACACTGCAATCTATTTAACTGGGACAGAGCCAAGCAAAACGTGTGACTGGAATGAGTGCTCCAGCCAAGGTATCAAAGTAAGTCATTGTAAATCCTGCCCCTCAGACACACATCAGGGCTCATATCCCCCTGGGGGAGTTACTTCAGTTTCACACAGGCAATAAAATATCTAGAGGAAACCTTATCAGATGCTCTTGCCAGGCAGCAAATGACTACAGCTCTGATGCTCTTAATTCCCTCTTATTTTAATACAGTACCAATGATCAGTGATTCCCTCAGTCTGCCCTGATCACTGTTGCACTGTTTGACCTGTCAAGCACCAAGAAGGGACTATTGCTTTTGTTCTGTTCCTTCAGCCTGGACTGAGCTTCCTCTCTGCAGCTTTAGGCCAAAGGTGAAGATCAGCTCCTCCTCCTGCCCCTTCACACCATCATTTTCCCAGGAAACCTGAGGGTGCCCCGAGCAGCTGTCGGGGCTGTCAGCTCAGGGTGAACGTTGGGGGAACCATGGGGCTTGAGGCTCTTCAGAAAGGGAACAAAGCCAGAGCTCAGAGCCCCCAGAGCTCAGAGCCCCCAGCAGGCTGCCACAGCTCCAGCTGACTCTGCAGTGCAGGCAACAGCCAGTGGAACAATCCCACACTCCAGGGCCAGGGAGAGCACAGAGCCCATGGAGGGAGGTGCTGGCAGTGATCCCATCAGCAGCAGCAGCAATTCCCAGAAATTCCTCTCAGGTCACTGCCACACTTGCTGAGCAGTGCCACACACCAGCACCAGTGGATTTACAGCTGCTCCTGGGAACAGCCTGCTGGGCACTTCTGTATTGAATGAGTGCCCTGAGGCAGCAGCTGCAGAGGAGACCAAAGGAATCCATCTCCTGACGGGGCAGAAGGAAAGCACCACCCTCCCTCTGCCCACAGCAGCAGGGACAAACACCTCCCTGGGCATGGCATCCTGGCTCTCTGCTGAATTCTCCTATTTGTCTCTTGCTTTCGCTCATCTATGCACACACGGACCCAGCAGAACTCCAGACCTGTGTCTGTGCACAGGTTTTTATTCCTGGGAAGTCAAAGACATGTTGGGATCTCATCTTTTGTGGGGAGACAGACTAGTGGGGATGGACCTCACCTGTGCAACAAGCACACCTTTCCCTGCTGTACTCCTGCCCTCTGGAAGCCACTTATGGATCACATCTCCAGAGACCCAAGCAGGACTACAACACTGGAGGGTCTGTCAAGCTCCTGTCACACAGGTTTGACAACAGGTAATTAAGTCTCAGGCCACACATTTATCATAGGGAACATCAAAGGACATGAGGGGCACTGCAAACAGTGAGACCTCTGCACCTGCCAGAGCCAAAACAGACTCAGAGGCAATGCACTGACTGCTATAATCCACATTTCTTTAAATATGCCTCAAACCATTCATTTAACTTAATTAGATGTTGGATAAAAATAATCCCACTTCCCCCCAGACAGATTAGGCACATGCCAGTTCTCCATCAAGGCTCTCAGTTAACACATCTGATAGCAAGACTGGCAACACTGATATTATCATGGCAGTATTTTAAAGCCTGCCTTGGAATAAGATCTATGGGCCTCTGTGGTTAAGAAAAAACCACCCTTCCTCCAGTTACAGAGAGGAGCTCCAGTCTGTGGGTTACACAATCTCAGGGGTAGGAGGAGCTGGGCAGTCTCTCAGTCCTTCCAGCAGGCAGCCCCCATCTCTGGCCAGTCCCAAGCCATCCAGTGGCCTCCCCAGGGCACGTTCCTGCTGCTCTCCAGGCTTGAGCACATCAAGCCCAGACCCTGGCTCCTGCAATAGCAGAGTCCTTACCTCCGTGTGGAATTTGTTGTCACACAAATACAACGACGTATTGATTGGTTTGAAAGGTTCAAAGTCAATGTTGACTTTCTTCTCTTTTCCTTCTTCTGTCACAATTGTTCCACAGTAAACAACCAGACCATTTGGAGGTACTACAAACGACACAATGCAGGTTTAGATCACTAAGGAATGTGGCAAGCTGTCCCCATCAAAAACTGATTGCCAGCAGAGTTGAAATTCAAGTTCCCAAACTTTTCATTTTCCCTTTTCCCCATCTCATTCCCTCCCAGGTCTCCACAATGGAAAACAAACTCCTTTAGTGCACCTGTAGCAGACATGCACCTGCCTGTTAAACACAGGAGCCTGCAGGCTCACAGCACCCAGAGAAAGGCTGAGCAGCCCCTGAGGCTCTGCTGGTCCCCAAACAGGGATTTACAGAGTGACCATTCCAGGGAAGGCCACGGGTTGGTGTAAAGGCAATAACAATGAACTTTTCCAGGGCTCATTTGAGATGGCCTGGGTCTGTTCTTCCCCAAAACGATGGCAGCTGCTCATGCCATGCATAAGGCACACAGAAGTTTCTGCCTGACAGAAAATCACTACTTTAATGCAAATGGATATTGCAGAATATCCAGCTCTTAAACCTGGCCAAGTTTAGCAGAGTCAGTGCTAAGAACAGAATCATGAGCCCATTTATTAAAGACAAGGACCACTTTACAATTCTAGTCCCAAAGTCCACCCCTGAAGTAGCCATCCAAGGGCAACATACCTGGAATATCAGTGCAAAACAGCAGCACAGGCCAACAGATTTGATTAGCAGAAAACTGCATAGTGCAGGAACTTAAGGCTGCTTCCAAGAAAGGGAAGTGTGCCAGCATCCATACAAGCTAGAAGTTACCTTTGTTATAGAGTTTCAGTCTTTGCTGTACAGATGTAATGGCTCCCAGTACTGAAAGGCGGTTCACTCTTGACTTTATGTTGGAGGCAGTGCCAAACTCGTCCGCTAACATTTTTGCCACTCGCGAGATCTGGTCTTTGGGGGGAATGATCAGCGAGATCATGCTGGTACCATTGCTGGGGAGGGAGAGAAGGGATGTGAGCAGGCAGCAAAGCAACAAGCACCCTCACACCATATTCCATGGACACAGCTCTCCTCCCTCCCCCAAGGCCCCTTCTTCACTGTTACTGGTGTAACTCCCCTTCTGCTGGGCAATAATGGGAGAGAAAAGAAAAGAAAGAAAAGAGGTTCTTCTTCAGTGCTCAGCCTCCACCAAGCAAGTCCTCCAGAAGCTGCTTGTGTACTCTAGGATACTACTCTGGGAAAAAAGAACACATGTACAGACCAAGGGCTGCACAGTCTGAGGGCTGCAAGCACAAGGAAAGGAAGCAGCCCACAGCAGAGATTATTTAAAACAATGCAGCCACATACTTCAAGGACATCTTAAAGCCCATTGCATTTGTTCTCAGACAGCTGGAGCACTAAGCAGCCCAACTGCTGTCTTAACACATTGTTTTCCTCAGACTAATACAGAAAACTGAACTGGAAGGATCCCTTTGTCACAGTGAGTCTTTTCTGCTTTCCCACTATCACTTTTCTCCCCAGAGCAGCTCATCAGCTCTGGCAGCTGCTTTGACCAAACTGTGCTAAGCACACACTGCTGCTTCACCAGCAGCAACCCCAGGCACAGCGTCAGCAGATAAGGCCCCATAAATCACAGAGCAGGCTTAAATTAAAGGAAAATAAGTTTGACATTCGTTTTTCCTAGGGCTTTGGGGCGGGTCCTGCAGAAATCTTAATCCCCAAAGCTGCCTCATGGTTAAATCCACCCAAAGCCAAAAGGAAAATTGGGGAAGTTCCCATCTGCCTTCCAGCAGGTACCTCCCATTTGCCATTGAAGTATCCCAGATGTCTGAAGTGCTACCTCTGCATTGTCTCAGACTTAACCCAGAACTCATGCTTCCCATTAGAGTAATGGCATAAAAATCAGATCCCTCATCGTATCCTCCAGCCCTCTCAAGGGCAAACCAGCTAAGCTCTGTGAAAAAGCCTCTTCTCAGGATTCTGAGTCAGAGAGCCAACAAAGTGCTTTACAGACATCAAACCCCAGGGTTTTGCTCTTTTACATTTCTTATGGGAGGAGGAGCCTAAGGCAGCCCCTGCTCACTGCTGTCTCAGGCTGTCACACACCACTGTCCTGCTGAAGTGTTGGGGCTACAGAGGCAGCAGGGAAGTGCCCTAAAAAGCATCACTTCATTAGCCTCTTTACACAAGTTGTACAGCCCTCCCCCAAAGATCCTCAATCCAGGCCAAGTTCAAACAGAGGCTGGTAGGTCAAACAGGTCCCTGACCTTAAAGACAACTAATTGGTTTTAATATCCGAGCTCCCCACACACACCAATCAAAGTCACAACGCCACACTCGCCTGCATTATTCCCAGGAGGAGCTCTGAGCCATGCTGACAGCTCTCAGGCTTCCAGGTCACACTAGCCAAGAATACTCCATCTCCCACTCAATTAAAGCAGTTACCCATCCCAGTGAATGGCACCATCCTTAGGGGAGAGATAATGGCTATCATTCCCAGCAGGCTTCTTTGAGCAAGAGGCTGATCAGAATGAAAGCAACTCTTCCCCACTTTTCTGAAAGCAGCACTCCTGAGTTCCCTACTCCTCTGAAAGAAGGAAGTCTTAAGACTTCTCAGAGATCAGAAAGCTCTGCCCATCACATCTAACTTCCTGCATCTCCTAAGGTCATCCCAGAGTGGCAGGTGGGAGTGGGACTGTTAGGGCCCTTGGGCACTCCATGACTCTCCTGCTGGCAAGAGATTTCATACAATTTTTCCTGAACTGAGGACAGAAGGGAAAGAGCAGGAAGTGAGTTCTGTCACAAGCTGCCTGGAAGAAGAGGCCGATCCCCCCACCTACGAATCCCTTACAGGAATTTGCAGAGAGCAAGAAGGTCCCCCCTGAGTCTCCTTTTCTCCAAGCTGAGCCCCCCCCCAGCTCCCCAGCTTTGTGCATAGCAAGGAAGAAGGCTGGGCATGCACTCCCAAGAGTCATTTGTAAAGCTGCCTTCAGTTTTCAAATGCAAGTCACACCTCTGATGACACTCCTGGCCTTGTGCTATGTTCCACTGCCCCACAAACACTGGTGCCAGCACTGAGCACCCACTGGATCCCACTGGGGCCACTGGAACTGGGGGTTATTTATCCCACACACGGCACCTTATCCATCAGGCAGGGTCACAGCCCTGCTCCCTAGGAACCCCCTGCCCAAGGTAACACAGTGGCCTCCACAAGCCCTGGTGATTTATTACTGCAAATAAACGAAGAGTCCCTCAGAAGATGCACTACCCCTCCTTTAAATCTCCAACCAGTTCAACACAGCACAGTACTGTGCCTGGGCCAGTCCTTCAGCAAATTCCAGTCTGGATTTGCATCCAAAAGCACCTTCCACTACCAACATCAAGTGCACTTCTTGGGTTTGGCATGCTTCATCACTATTTACACAGCCAAAGCTATTTCAGGCTCTAACCAATTCCTGCAGAATCCAGCAAAACAGCTGGCAATGCAGCCTGCCACGGGAACATCTCATGGCATCCAGGAAGCCCGGAGCACAAGGAGCAAACCAGCTTGTCACTATATCCCCAGGCACCCAGCACCCCAAGGGGTCACTAAACAACCAAAGATTGACACCAGCAAGATGCCAGCTGAAGCAGATGGGCACCAGCACTCAGGGTGGCTGCAGAAGTCCCTCACACGCTGCCAACACCTTCTTATCCAAACATGGAAGAGCAGCTTTCCTCTCTCAAAGCAAGCTTGTACCTGTATGTGACCCTAATGCAGCATGGCAGGGTCTAAGAAATCCTGTGGTGCATCTGCTAAATTCACCCCAAGGAGACAAAATGCAGCCAAGAGCTTCTAAGAAAGCTGCTGTTTAAAAACACTCAGAAAAAAATAGGTTATTCTGCAGAGTAAGACAATTTCCAGGTCTCCTTTGGGTCTTGGCAGCCTCAACAAGATAAAAGGTATTTCTGCAAATCCCACCTGTCCCCTCTGGAGCTGGAGTTCCAGAGTACACTTACCTGGGAATGAGATAGGGAACTTCCCACAACCGTTCCGAGGCCTCCCAAAAGGGGGCATAGCTGCATCACAGACCTGCTGTGGGGCACAACCAAGTGATGTATCGAGATCAGGGGCACTGCTCACACTGAAGGAAGCATGGAGCCCACTCCAGGCTACATCTGGATTTCACAGCACTGCTGAGAGTTCCCCCCAGTTCAGCACACTCAAGTTCCACCAGAGCAGCTGGGACTTGATGCTGTCACACGAGCTGAGCCAGGGGCCTGCAGCAGCTCCAGCCAGTCGCTGTCGCTGTTCTGGCCAAAGAGCTGCCAGTGCCATCCAAGGCTGGGATGCTCCGAGATGTTGGCTCTGGAGGGAAGCAGCATCCCGGCCCATGGGCCAGCATGAGGCAGAGGAAACCCCTGTGCCACTGCTCAGGGGACTGGGGCAGAGGAAACCATCAGGAGCACGAGGGGCACCAGCCCACACACCACAAAGAACCAAGGGGGCACTTCAGTGCCAGCTCTGGGAAGGCAGAAGGCCTGCCCTGCTGGTACTGGTTCCTGCGCCAGCTCTGCCAGGAACGGGCAATTAGCTCAGATTTATCATCACCTGCCATGAGCAGCATTAAGTATCTCTAGGAGAGAAGATGAGGATCAAGGCTCCAACTTCCCTAAACCACAGCAGGTGGGCTCTAGCTTTCTCCTACAGCCTGCCAGAGGGCTGTATGAGGTTAGAGGGGAACCAAAAATAAGCACATTTCACTCTCTGGAGACAGCAAGTTCTTCAGAAAATCAAGGTTTGTGGATAGGACAACCTTTCTATTATTAAAACTGCAATGTTACTACAGTTGGAACTTCAGACAACTGTGCCACCAAAGAGCTTTCCCAGCCACAGCGAGACCCCGGAGCCACTGCTGACAAGTGATCACAGTGAGTGGCAGCGTGGGCAGTGCTGAATCACCACCAACCCAGCCCCGAAAAGCCGGAGGGGAGAGCCGTGCCACTCCTCCCCTGCTACTCCTCGGTGAGCAGCTCCTTTCCCTGCACAGAAAGGAGGGATCACCCAACAGCCCCTCCCCGTGCTGCCTGCAGACAGGAGAACTGCTGGGTCCCTTCTAGAGGCACGGGTGGCCCGGAGGACACTGGCACCGGCTGGATCCCTGCTCCCAGCCCACGCTCGGTACCAGGAGCGGGGCCCACGGCGGACGTGCTCTGTGCTCCAGCACGGGGCAGACGCCAGAGCGGGAGCCAAGCGCACAAAGCAGGCGCTGCACCCGGCTGGGACGGGTGCCACGTGTATCCCGTGGCTGCTTTCCATGACAGCTGCCAGAGGAGCCTCCTGCTCCGGGTGGCCATCTCCACCTGCAGGGCTTTGTCACCACGGTTCTCCTCTCCTGCCATCAGAAGGAACAGCTGAGCAGATCCTTAGACCTTCAGCTTTCAGCTGGAACTGTAGTGGTGTGGTGGTTTTCCAAAAGGCTGCTCCCACCGTACACAGTGCTGTGCCACTGGTTCCTGCACTGCCACACCCAGCCAGCAGCACCGGCCACAGCTCCCCTGCAGCCCTCTGAGGAGGAGCAGTCAGTCAACCTGTCTCCTGCAATTTGGGCTATGAGCTGGCACGGGAGAGCATTAATTTCACAGACTGCTATATAAATAGCAGTGACTGGCCTGCCCTGTGGTATCAGAGCAGACCTGACAAACAGCAGCTGAGCCGTAGCTGTTCCACAGTGAAACATTTCACACCAACAGCACACTGTGGAATGTGGGATGCACAGGCAAGGGCAGTCATTCCCTATGACTCAAAATGGGCTTATTTTTACAGGGCACAGCTTCATCAGCATCCTGCTCTCCCCAGGAACCAAGGGCAGCACCAGGCCTCTGTGTGACTGGCAGGAGCACAGAGCAAACAGCTCCCAGATAATCTGATCCCAACCACATTCCACTGTGAGGAAGCTTTCTATGAAACAACTGTTGCCACACACTGCTCCAAGCCATGTTACCTTCCCAAGGTAACCTCTGCTGCTCTCCATCCAGGACTCTGGATTACTGGGCAGGCACAACATATTCCAAGGAGCCCATGCTGCCAGGACAGTCGAGGCTACCCAAGTTACATGATGGCTAAAGCAGTTCCATGCACAGCCAGTTGCAAGGCAGATGCCAGCAATAGCTCTGCAATCCAAGGCAGAACTCCATCAGGCACACTCCAGAGGTCCCAAAGAGCTGCTTCTGAACCAACATCCACAGTGCTGCAGGCACGTGGTACTTCAGTGAAGGGCTAAGGTCAGGGCACAGTCCACAAAATCAGTGATGTGAGTAAAGAATATTTGAGGGGTTTTGGTGCTGTATGTGAGAAGAGATGTTGAATGGAGAGCTATAAAAAGGAAGTGTCCTTCGGTACAGGCAAGTACAAAATTGCTGGTTTGGGTTCCCTTACAACACCAGGCCATCAGACACGCCCCACTCATCCTGCCCTGTGTGCAAGAGCACTGACCTTGCCAGAGGGAAGTTCTACGCATGCTCTTGCAACTTAGGAATTATGGCTGCAAAACAAACAGATCACAGCTGTGTCCTTTAAAGACTTAATGTCTTTTAATAAGACAAAATCTTCATCAAACAGAAAGTGGCTTAAGTCCACTTGAGATGCCAAATCTAGAGAGACGACAGCAGATGCAAGAGCTGTACAACTCTTCCTGGAAAACCTGCCAAAAAAGAGCAGGGAGTCTCAAGAGTCCAGGATCCCTCAGTGCTTCAGAGGCCACACCACCTGGAAGCCAAAGACTGCACTACCTGTGAGAATATCAGCTGAATGCTCTGCAATAAACCCAGCCAACATGCCTCACCCTAACTGCTGCTTGGAGGCAACAGTGTTTTGTGATGCCTCCACCAAAAGCAGATGAATTCCTCCTCCCTGCTCAGTCCACGGGCTCCGAGCACAGCACAGGACACAAGCACTGCACAGACACCCAGACAGAGCACACAGCACTGGGGAGCTGTGTGGGACCCACCACAGCTCCTCTGAGGTTTAATGTGGACCTGAGCCAAAAGCCAGGCAGAACTTTCCACAGCACAATTTCAGTGACAACCTCACAATCCCCCAAAGGCATCCAGTATTTCACGCCAGCACACAGCAGAACTCTGGATCATCTCCTAAAAGGCGACACCAATACAAGTCATTCCTCAAAGGCTTCCACGTCTCCAAAGAAGCGTTTGAAGCTATGGAAGGGACCAGCTCCCAAGCAGAAGTAAGGCAGAGTTCGCTCCTCTGGATCCACTGACACCTCAGAAGCAGAGAAAAAGGACAAGATGGGGGCAGGGTGGGTATGAGGAGAGGATTTGCAGAATCAGGAGACCAAGTAATTCGTTCTGCAGGAACCCTTTTCAGCGTAAGCATTAATTGGAGAAACAGAGGCCCCCTCCTCCCCTGACTTGGAGAAACACCCCGGACACCGAATTCCTCCATCACTCTCTGAATGCCACCTCTCCCCTGGACAAAGGAAAACCACTTAACTGCACAGCACGAGACCATGCAGCTATTCCACCAGGGCTCACACAATGCCAGGCTCTCCTGCTGTAGTCCTGCTCCAAAGGCCAAGACAGGAATCTTGTACATCATTCTCCTCTAATGCTGGCAGACTGGATAGGAAAAGCACTTCATGTAATCAGAACCAGTTTGAAGGCAGACACTCAGACCATCCTGGAAAGGTATCCTGCCCTCCTACCCTCACCCACTGCTGACCTTCTCAGAGAAGAAAGGCCTCCAGATGCCAACCAAGCTCTGAGTGCCAGCCAGGGAGACAAGCACCCCGCCAGAGCCCACCCTGGAAAACACAAGTGAGCCTCATTTCCTCAGCGCACTCCTGGCTCGAGCAGCCGGGGAAAGCTTCCCACAGGGAGGCAGCAAATGGCTGCTTCAGCAGAAGAGCAGAGGCAAGCCTGGCTGGAGCCTCAGCAAGGGTCAGGCAAGGCAGTGCTTCCCCCTGAGCAGCCGCCGGCCGCCTGCCAGGAGCTGCCTCCTGAGCTCAGCTTCCCTCACTCTCAGGACACAAAGGAGGTGAGACAAGAACCAGGTCACGGACTTCTAGTCCTCCACACAGCACGGTTTGGCCAGCTCTCGTGTGCCTGAGGGCTGCAGAGGAAGCAGGTGACAGTGAGCCCTTGTCCCCTGGGCCACCACACACCGCCTGCCCAGAGGGACACGTCAGCAGCTCCATTCCCAACCTGGGGCCGCGCTCCATCACTGCTGCTAAGGCCACCACCAGCACTCCCATCCCAAGTCAGACATGCAGCTCCAGGAGCAGATCCCAACTTCATCCCAAGCACCGAATCAGCACAAGTAGATCCTGCACACCCCACGGGGAAGGTGAATCAATGTCTCTCCAAAATCCTTGGATCAAAGGCAACACATCACAAAACATAATTGCATAGGCATGTTTTGAATAGGCCTTATTGGCTGCGTCTGACCTCATGCAGAAAGCCCGGATGCCCAATTACTGGGAAGTGGAACAGACATTTCTGCACTTCAGACATTTGTGACTCACTGGGAGGTTCAGTTTTGCCACAGCTCCCCTGCTCTCCCTCCTCCTTCTCCAATTATTAATGCTCCAAGTTTGAAAGACTTGTTGCATTATGCTAATGGGCCATTTGGGTACAAGATGTACACTAACGGACTGAAACAAATCCAGATTTGCTTATTAAGATGCTAAAGTCCCAGAGTTACATGGGAATAGGTGGCTAACAGGGGGGAAAGAAATCCAGTTGCCACAAAGCCAAAAAGTCTGTCCTCTTTTGAGGTGCTCGTTCCCACCTCCTACCACGTTGTTCCTCAGGGGCTCATTCATTAGCTGGATGTGAATGATGATCTGTGCATGAATCACACTGCTCACTAATCATTCACACAGTTGTAGAAGAGGTACCAGGCTGCTGAACAGCCATGGGCTGTCAAGACACTCACTGAAGTTCTGATCTGGAGCCACTTTTCCAGCTCAGGTCCTCTTCAGCCACTTGCTAATGAGCACTCTCCAAAAAGCCCTTCCTAATTGTTGCTGTAATTCAAAAGGAACAGGTACAGCAGGCAGGTGAGAGCCCAGGAAATGTTTTACAATTAGACTGAGGCAACCAGCAGGATGTCAACAACCCTTTGGACATTCTCCCTGGCTCCAGCTGTCCTCCCACCTGGCCCAGCTTTCTCAGACCACCCACTCTCAGCACCACTGAAACATGAGAGACACTGCCTTAGTCCTGAGAGGTCTGATCAGCCCTGCTGATGTGATATCCACACTCAGCTTCTACCCCAGCACTGTGGACACTGGCAGCCTGAAGAGATCCAACAGCCAGAGCAGGGAAATGGTGTGGAAGCAGCTGCTGTACATCCCACGTGGTTTCCTGCCACAGTGCCCTCAGCTCTCCCTTCTGCCCTGGACTGTTTCTATTCCAGCCTCTCTGCAAACACCTCCTCCTCACACCACCAGAAGCCAAAGGCAGTATTAACACTACAGCCTTTTCCTCTCACAGAATCACGATCTCCTTTAGGAGCTCCCCAGCCACAGGCAGGATGAGAAAGCACAACTTGGGTAAGAATTTAAACCACAACCTCTTCCCTAAACACTCCACACTAATGGCAGATCACCAAGTCAAAGCAGAAGACTCACTGTCAGTAAAGCCCAAGTCCTGCAGACCCTCCACACCCAGCCCTTGTTCCACCCATGTCTCTCATTCCCACAGTGTGACAGACAGCCCAGCTCAAATCCAGCTGAAGCAGGACTTTTCTACAAGAGAGGTCCTCCTGCAGCTTGCAGGAGAGATCCTGAAGGCTACCTCATGACTGGCACTAGCACAACATATCAATCAGCACTGCAACCTGAACACCACAGCATGAGCTGGAAAGCCAAGGACCACCTTTGGCATGGCTCTGCCCTTGCCAGATGGATCAGCTCACTCAGGCCTGGGGCAAGGCCTCCATCGTACTCCCCATCCTAAGGTGAAAACTGCAGAAACAGCTCCTGTATCAATGGCTAAACTGACCCAGAGCTCAGATCCGAGGCACAGCCACAATTACAAGCAGATCCTGATGAAAAAGGTAGGGAAAGAGACCTGCTGCCAGGCTGGGAGCAGGGCAGGGAGCCTCTGGGCTGACACATCTCTGGCAGTGCAGCCAGACACCAGTCACAGTGCTGCTCCTGGTGTATGACACCCCCTTAAGCCAAGAGAGCCGCTCTGGTACCTGCCTGGGCGTGGCAGGGGTGTCACACTCGCTGAGGCGAGTGCACGCCCTAAATCTGCTGTGCTGTGTCTTGTATGGAGCAGGAGAATCCATGCTGGAGTTAACTCGGCTGTGATACTGTCCCCCAGTTATCCCAGCACAACTCCACCTTCAGCACCACCTGCAGAACAATCCATCCTCAGGTAAGTGCTGCAGGAGCCCTGCCAAAATCAGGAAGAGCAGCACAAGAGAACCCCAGCAGCACAGATTCCCTGGACTTCGTTCACAATAAACCAGGAACAAGGCAAAGCTGTACAGGACATACCTGTCAGTGACCCCAGTCACCCCAACTGCCCCCAGCAGCAGTGCTGCCACAGCTCTCCCTGTGTGGGGTTAACTCACAGCAAGGTGGGCTCTCAGGCCACTTCTGGAGTGGCCCTCCACCCTCACAGTGCAACAGGTCAAGACTACCTTGTTCTCCAGAACCACAGGTTGTCTACCAGGCACACCTCAGCCCTGCCAAGCTGCCTGGTCGCAGAGCAGCACCATCCCAGCACAAGGTGTGGAGAAGCACTGCCTCCTGTTCGTGTTCCACAGAGCTGGGAAAGCAGCTTGTGGCTAATTCCAAGGCTGGGCTTTTCCATCAGGACCAGAAAGACTCCAGACAGACTGCAAGAGAACCCATCTGCAAATGATGCTGGGTAAATCTTTTCTAAGCAACAGGTGAGTTTGCCCACCCTCAAGCAGAACTATATTTTATTTTATATTTTATTTTCCAGGAGTTCAAGGAGAACTAGGTCTCTCTTTGCAGGAATTTCCACATATTTTCAGGTCTCTGTCCTTCATAATGACTTTATTTCTCTTACTTTTCATTTCTCCCATATAGCAGATGGAAGTCTCAACATGGTAGAATCCAAACCCAGGCAGGAACAGCATCACTTTGCTTTCCCAAGGCTCTGGAGACACCGAGACTTCCTCTTCTCTTGCCATTTCTCCCTCCTCCGGCTTTGAAACATTTCTTCAAGTTACAATTAGAATAAGTTACTTGTTCAGATTTCATTTCTGCATTTGCCCTGTTTGACCCACCTTCCAGAGCACGTAATTTGGAAAATCATTCTTCCACACACCAGTCTCAGCTGTGTTTGTAGGCAGTGCCTTCAGAGACACCTTGATCTTCACCTCCTCTTTTCCTGTTTCAGTAAAACAACCAACAACGGCTACTGCCCCCAACAGAGCAAGCTCAGGGCAGGGGAGATGTCTCAAGAGAGCAAGTTCCTTAAGATTCTCCCATTGTAAGGGAACTCCACACCCTGCACTAGCTGCACTCTCACCCGGGGTCTGGAAGCTCACGTGGCCATGGAGGTGTCAGTACCATTTCCAAGCAGAGATGTTTGCAGAAGAAAGCACTTCTAAGACCTGTAGAAGTTTCCAAACATGATTCCAGTGTGACATCTCAGGTCCTCTCCCAGGAAAGAGGCTGCTTGTTGTTGCTGATACTTGATTTTGCCAAGCATTTACAGCTTAGATTAGCAGAAAACCCTGCCCATAGCCCAGCTAACTATTCAGAACTGCAGAGACCAAAGGAACAAAGAGGGATTGTCAGTTTAGCACTGACACGGGAAAAGTGCATGAAGCAACAGCAGAAAGGCCCTGAGAGAGAGGATAAAGGAAAAACAGAGTGGCTAATGATGCTTCTACTTGGGCTGCTGCAGCCTCCACAGAGAAAGACACAGTTGCAGCTTCTGGGAGGACGGTGTTTCCCCAAATCTGCTCCACTAAACTGAACTGTGGACTGAAAGCAGAATGAATCCCAGGGTAGGGGAGAAGCAGAGATGTCTGATGGAAGTCTGAGCACTCCAATCTGTCGGAGACGAATGACAAGGTTAAACTTCTGACAAGGCCACAACTAGCTCATCAGCAGCCTTTTACTCCCATCTCCTCTGGCCACAAAGGTTAATTGCCTGCAGTGCTGAACTGGCCCCTCTGCTCCTCCTCACACCCTGTGCAGAGCCCAGCTACCCCCATCCACCTCACCAAATCAGAAACACCAACTCAGTCATTGTACCCAATCACACAGTTTGCAATTCAACTTTGGAAGAGCTGGGAGGAGATAACTCTTGGTTTAGGAAGCAAGACACAGATAACAGCTCCTTCTAGTCCCTGTCAGCAGAGACAGGGTTTTGAGGTGGGGCCGAGGAGTTAAAAATGATTTTTCATTATTCTGAATGGACAGATTCTTTCTACAGAGGTCAGTGAGAAAGCCAACTTTCCTTAGCAGGACTGGGAAAGTAACACAGGGCATTCCTGCTAGGATGTCACCTCCAAGTTTGATAGACAGACCTTCCCCTGCTGGCCTCCAGCTGATCAGCTTCTGGGAAAGCTGAGGTTTTAATCTTTCCCCTGGGTGCTCTGACCAAGCACTGCCCTTTCCTCATCAATCCCATAAAAGCACTTCCTTGCTCTCCTGCTCACTTGGCTTTTGTTAACACCCTGCAGATTCCACTGAGATTTTACCAGAAGATCTGAGTAAGAGAAGAGGTGCCCCAACCACCACATGCCAAGGGAATGTCTAACTCCAGCTTCCTCCACTTCCTGTCCCTTTGATCCCCTGCAGGAACAGCCGGCACACGAAACTGGGACACTGCTGCTGGGTCACTAATGGAGCACATGAGTAAGGGAAGGTGGAGAAGCCAACGAGGCCCTGGCCCTCCACACCACCCTGTTTGAAGGCTTTGCCCCCTGACCTATCCCAGAACAGGTCTTCCTACTCCACAGGAAGAGGAAGCAACTCTCCCAAAGGCCAGAAAAGCCTGTTCCACTGCCTCAAACCTCCTAGGCCAGGGAGCCTGAGCCTTCTGGGGGCTGAAGCTGCAGCACCTCTTCTTACTGCACCCAAACCAGGACAATTTTGGCTAGGACTCCCTGAAGACATCAACCCAGCATCACCTTGCTCAGAGAAGACCTGCTGGCACTAGCATCACCTTCCTCGGGGGCTGCTTTAGCGGCTGGCACAGAAGGGACAGCAGTATCACCAGGTCCAGGAGATGTGCTAGATCCAGGGGGCACAGCTAAACCCCCTACAGGGATCCTACTGTGCCTGTGGCATCCCTGCAGAGCAGAGATGTTCAGGGATCACTGACGGGGGAGACACCTGCTGTAACCTTCTCTGCAACACCCACCTATCCCAAACAACTCAAGAGTTGACACTGAACTGGGCACAGCTTGAACCAGGGAGACAAACTCCAACTCTGCATTTCCAAAACCTTCACAGGCTCCCCCAGTGCTCTTGCATAAAGCTGTCACAAGCTCCAGCAGATGCCTGGAGCCTCCCAAGCCCTTTCAAGTTCCTGGGACCCCTGTGAGCGCTACTTGTGCTGCCCACACCACGCACAGGCACAGCCCAGTGATCAGCTGGGGCAGCCAAAGTCCACTGTGCTACGGGCAAGGGCAGCACAGGCTCCCCACTCCCTTCTCCCACCCACCAACCCTGCACAACTGCATCATAAATCAGAGTAAAATGTATTTAGGGAGACCTGTGGCTCGGGTTCCCCTCCTGCCTGGGTTAGTTTTCAGCTGAACGACTCCACAGGCTGCCTCTACACACAGAACAAGCACCAGCACTAAGGACATGGCAAGACATCAGTTTGGCCTCTGCCAGCTGGCCCCAGGCTTCTTGGGGGGCCACAGAACAACACCAGTGGTGCCTCAGCTACAGCAACACCTGTTCAGGTGAGCCTGGGGAAACTGGAGCCGCAAGAGTAGCTAAGGAGTGACCCCTTCATTTTTATTTTATCAGGTTGTCTGCCAAGACATGTTTTCTTTGCTATTTTACAGCCCTAGAACCTTGAGGTCTCACAATTCCTCAGGCCCAAGAGGGTTCCCAAACGATGGAACCAGCCACTGCCACGCTGCCCTCTCAAACTGGCATCTCTGGCAAGGAACAGACATTCTGGTGGGGCAAAAAACATTAAAGTGCAAGGATTAAAGCTGGATTAGAGACTTCAAGCTTCCCACTGTCCCAACTTTGGAAGAGCTTGCTTTCAGGGAAATGGAGCTGAGCACCTTCGCTGGGAGAGGAAGGGATGAGAAAGATCAAATAACTGTCAGTAAGAAAAGCACTGAGTAAGTGCTGTCTCAGCCCCTGCCTGCCTGCCCTTACCACGCCGCCTTCCCCGGCCCAGCCGATCCCTTGGGAGAAGCCCAGGGCCGCACGGGGAACAGAGGAGCGTCTCCTCCTGCTGGAATCCGCCTTTCCCCGGTGCCAGCTGGCACAGAGCGGCCGGACGGGCCGGGAACGGGGCGGGCGCCGGGGCCACGCACCTGTGCCACCCCCGCCGGGGCCGGGGGGAACCGCCCCGCCCGGGGCCGGGTGCGGG
>VZRX01006859.1:118898-143525 GCA_013398075.1 Notiomystis cincta
GCGGGGCGGGAGCGCGTGCGCGTCTCGCGAGAGCAGCGCGGAACGGCCCGCGCGCGCTTAAAGGGCCCGTGAGGGGCGGTGCGGCCGGGGCGGGGCGTGAGGGGATGGGCGGGAGAGGCCCCGGCGGGACGGCGGCACGGACCCTGCTCCGTCCCGGGGCACAGCAGTGTGTCCGCACTGCTCTGCAATATCCCCAGGGAGGGACACTCCACAGCCTCTCTGCTCAATCTGCTCAGGGCAGAAGTTCTGCCTCCGGTGCAGGGGAATTCCCGGGATCAGCCCCTGCCTGTGGCTCTGGGGCCATTGCTGGGCCTGGGAGCAGAGCCTGGGCCCTGCTCGGAGCCCTCCCTGCACCCAGGGACAGACAGGGATGGACAGAGACACCCAGGGACAGACAGAGACGGACAGGGACAGACAGGGACAGACAGGGATGGACAGAGACACCCAGGGACAGACAGGGATGGACAGGGACACCCAAGGATACACAGAGACGGACAGGGACGGACAGACAGGGATGGACAGGAATGGACAGGGACAGCCATGGACACCCAGGGACAGCCAGTGCTGAGGGCCCCTCTCAGCTGGGGCTCCTCTCAGGCTCAGCAGCCCCAGCTCCCTCAGCCTTTCCTGGGCACGGAGATGCTCCAGGCCCCTCATCAGCTCCGCAGCCTCTGCTGGCCCCGCTGCAGGAGCTCCCTGGCCCTGCTGGGCTGAGGAGCCAGAGCTGGACAGGGCACCCCAGAGGTGCCCCCAGGGCTGGGCAGAGGGGCAGGATCCCTCCTTCACCTGCTGGGAACGCTCTTCCTGATGCCCCCGGGATCCACTGGCCTCCTTGGCTCCAGGAGGGGACCTGCAGAAAGGACCTGCATTTGCATTTGTTGACTTTTAGGATGTTCCTCTCTGCCCATTTCTCAGACCTGTCGAGGTTCCTCTGAAGGGCCACAAAGCCCTGGGAGAAATGGCCACTCCTGGGGGCTTTGTATCACCAGAGAACTCACATTAACTCCCCATCCAAGTCATGGGTGGACAAGTTAATCAATACTGGGGGACACCACTCGTGAGAGGCCTCTGGGCTGTGCCACTCAGCCCGTTCCCAGCCCACCCCACTGTCCCCTCATCCAGCCCACACTGCCCGAGTCTGCTCATGGGGATTCCATCAGAGAAAGTGTCGAAGCCTTGCTGAAGTCAGGAGAGACAACATCCAGTGCCAATGTGATCCTTGCTCCTGGGAACGCTTCACTGCCATGGCCTGAGCTTCCACTTTCCCTTATAGGCTTTTCCTGGCCAGGAGCACCCTCAGGGCTGGGCCAGTCCTGCTGCCCCTGAAGCAGGCAGAGTTGTGACATCACAAAGGGGGTGAGCGCAGGTGTGAGGCCACGCTGGGATGTCACACCGTGTCCTGACCCCAGCACTCTGACCTCACTGAGCCATCCCAGTATAAGCCAGGCCAGCCCCACAGCTGCCTGTGCAGCCGCAATGGGAAGCGCCAGAGCCACGAGTGGCGCTGGCCTGCTGCTCTCTGCACTTGCCCTGCTGCTCTCTGCACTTGCCCTGCTGCTGGCCAGTGTGCCTGGCTGGTGGCCCCTGGCCACCGGGCACCACGGGGCCGGCAGGCCAGGACTCAGAAGATGCACGAGCGCCCCGGGGTCCAGGCCAGGGGCCCACGGAGAAGCTGAGCAGCCCCTGTGGCTCCCAGGGCCTGTAGGCCTTGGGCAACCCCTCGGAAGCATCCAGATGCTCCCGTGAGCCCCCCATGCAGTCCCTGCAGCTGCGCCCCCTGCATGAGTGCGGCCGAGGAGCTGCAGGAGCTGAGGTTGCTGCTCTGGGCTCCACACGGGATGTGGCTGGTGCTGGGGGCACAGCTAAAGCGACTGGGGAAGCGAGGCCACCTGCCCCGCTGTGCCTCGTCACACTGCTCCAGGCACCTCCCAGAGGCTGCTCCCACCCACAGTGGCCATCCCTGGGAGAGCCTCCAGCCCTTCAAGGAGATTCCATCGGACACCGACCATCCCTCCGAGGAGCTCAGCCCGTCACACATCCAGCATTCCAGGAGCCTCCACTGCCTGTGGCGGCCTCCAACCCCGCAAGACCCTCCCTGCTGTGGACCATCTCCCTCCCTCTGAGAACCTCCCCGGCGCTGAGACCCCGCGGCCTCCGAGCGGCTTCTCAGAGCGTCCATTTCTTCCGAGAGCCGCCAGCCCTTCAACATCCTCCACCTGCCAAGGCCCTGCCTCCCTCCCAGAGCATCGCTCCTGGAAGCCTCGATCCCTCCCAGTCTCAGGAAGCCCTGCGGGCGTGCGGGCACTGAGGAACCCCCGCACAGCTCTCCCTGCTCCACGGGAGATCAGTAACACCCGCGGGGATCGACGCCACCGGCGCACCCCAGAGCCCTGACAGGGCCGGGGAAAAAGCAGAAACGGGAGCCCAGCTGGAGCCAGAGAAGCACTCCCGGGAGCAGGTGGCAGAGCCGCCGCTGCCCACCCCAGGCTCCCCGGAGCTGCCTGAGCCAGCTGGGAACAGCCCCAGCGTGGTGCCACAGACGGGCCCCAGGAGACCGTGGAGCTTCAGGGGTGTCCGGGAGGCTCGCCCAGGCAGCCACTGGGCCCCAGCAAGGCGTTTACAGGGATAGGAGAGCCCTTCTGGGAGAGGTGTTAAATGAATTCGGGTTCCCCCAAAGAGCTGTCTGACTGTTCCTCCTGTTCTGGATTTGACTGGGAGAGGGCTCCTTTCTTCCCAGGAACTGCCACAGGGCTGGGTTTGGCTCCCGGCTGGGAACGCGGATAACAGGTGGAAGGTTGGGTTGTTGCTGCACAGAACTTGCCCTCCTCAAAAAAGGAGACACAGTTGCGTTTATGCACCTCCTTGGAAGGCTGGGCTGCTGGAAGCCACAGTGGCTCAAGCCCAGATCCTGTTCTGTAAGGCTAAGGCCAAGCACAAAATGCCTGAGGGTGAAGTCCTACTGCAACTGCCATCACAGGACTCGAGGCATCTCGTGAGAGCAGCAGTGACATTCTCATCAGAAGAGCCCAACCTCACCCTGACACCAGGGACCTCCTTTGTGCCTGTGAATGAAGCACAAGTTCCAGAAATCTCCAGCTGCCTGTTCCCTCTGCAGCTCTCACAGGCAGTAAAGTGCTCATGTTCTCCATCAAAGGCCAGGATACCAGGAACTCCATTTTGGACACTTTTCTGCTTTTATTTTAAAAAAATCCAGAATGGATCCAGTAACAGTTTTATTATCAAGGAAACTGTTTTACCATAAGCAGAGAACAGACACAGGATGGAGCAGAAGGCTCAGAACAAGCAAAGTATTGAACTTCCACACTGCCTCTTTTGTAAGAAATAATGTTACAGCTGAGTTTGAAGTAGCTCCTTTCCTTCAGAACAAGGGTACCAGCCTAGCTCAGGGCTAAATGGTCTCTAGCCATGTCCCCAGCCTTGCCCCTGCTGCTCACAGGCCTCCACCTGCTCCCAGGTACTCAGATCCACAAGGAGAGGCCATGCAGGCCTTATTCTCCTCCCCTTTCCAGCACAGCTTCCATCTCCACCCTCCAATTTAGTGACATGGTTTCCAAGCTTGGATCTCGGATTTACTACACCATTGTGCCAAGTATTAAATGATCAGCCAGACCCCAGCTGCTCAGGGGAACACGCCGGGGCCAAACTCGTAACTTTGTCTGGCATGAATTAACTTTCATCAAGTGACAATTTATCTAGCAGACACATCACTAAGTTTATACATTAAAGAATTTTATATATAGAATACTGCAAAAACACAGTAAGTCTGAATTCTGCCCCTTGCTGCTCAGGAAGGTCCCTTCTCTCCCAAGCATCAAGAAAATCGACCTCTTCATCGTTCTCCAGTCAAGGCAAGACAGAGATTCCTTATTGCTTCTCCTCCTTCTGATCTCCTGGACTTCCAGAACCCTCTCGCTCCGAGGCCATCTGTGAACAAATGGATTTATTACTTGTGGTAACAACAAACTGTTTCTCCTGGCCATTTTTCCCTGGTTGGCTGCTCTGGTCAGCTCCAGCCTAGAGAACCCTCCCTCAAGTGCAGTGAGCAATGTGCACTGGAGAAGGGAAATCTTCATCTCTGCCTGAGCTCTGAGAGGGAGGAAACAATCTTCCCATGACCCTTTCCCAGGGGATGTAACAGACTGACACTGCAGCAACAAATGTTTGCTTTGACATCAGGAAAGCAGCTTTCCCCAGGAAGGACAGCTCAGCACCACCAAGGTCATCTGGGCAGTGTGCCACTGCCATGCTGGGACACCTCCCTGTACAGGTAAGCACACCCTGGCCAGGTTCCAGTGGGTGGGAGGGCCTTTTACTGGGAAGGTGGTGGAGAACAAAATCCCAATGGCCTTTACTGCAGCTTTAGGCAGACTGAACAGGAATCATGTTTTACAATCACTCTTAATTAAGTTCAGGAGTTATTTTACTCCTACTTTATGCATGGAGGGGGAAGCCCTCTCATTGCTCCTCTGGATGCTCCGTAGCAGGAGCTTCCCCTTTTTCACTGTACAGTAACAGAGGCTGTACAGTAACAGTCCTGGAGGCCAGGCCAGGATTTCAGGCCTCCACCTCTCCCTGACCTTCCACAGCAGCCCCTTCAGCCAGTGTCACTCACAGGGAGCTGCAGAGGCTCAGCACCACCTCCCCATCCAGCTCTTTCTTACCTGGAGTTCGGTGTCCTGACTCCCCCCTCCCCATCCGAGGGCTCTGAAAGTGAACTGACCACGGACTTACCTTCTTGTATGCCATTTCAAAGAGTTTCAGGGAAGCCTGCTGCAGGCTGGTTGCTGCCTGCCTGATGTTCTCTCCTGTTTCACTATCTTTACGAGCCAGAAGTTCTCTCATTTTAGCAATTTCTTCCTTTAATTTGTTGCACTGTAGTAAAAGACACAAAACCCCAAGGTGAAATGCTGCATTTGGTTCATTGAGAGTCTCCATCCTGTCATTTTACCACCTTCTGGCCACAGCAAAACTACCCTTTCATGCCAGAAGCCATGAAGTTAAGCCTCAAAGTGAGTCTGCAGGGCCTAGGACTGTGCCCAGTTCCCAGTGGGCATCTGTCCACTTCACTAACTGTGTCCCAGTTGGCATTAATGGGGGCCTGTTTGCTGTCTGGGCAGAGGTGCCAAGGACAGAGCCCTGCAGGGCCTGACAGCTGGCCAAGACTGTGCTCTGTGCCTAGCACAGCTCACCTGGCACAGACACGCCAGGGCAGGGAACAGCAGGCTGGTTCTCATGGATATTCGAGGTCCTGTCAGGGAGCTGGCGAGCAGGGCTGCTCCTGCCCTGGTCAATCCCTGTGCTGCCCGCGGGAGCAGGAGCTCGGAGCAAACCAACAGAGCGGGCTCAGCCTGCCTGGAGCCATCTGTCAGCCTCTGCACACAGGCTGGCACTGCCTCCTGCCCTGGCAGGCTGCTGGAGAGGCAGCCAGGGGCAGCAGGGCTCACAGACACAGCTCTGCGGCACACCACGGTGAGGGGACAGTGAGCCATGGCCACTGCTGGCACACAGCCAGCACAGGCTGCTGCCAAGCACTGCCACCCACCTTCCCAGGGCAGTCCTAGGGAACAGGCCCTGCAGGCAACTGGGGTTTAGGCTCCGTGCTCCTGTGTGAGAAAACTCCAGTGACTGTAATTCCAAACAAAGAGCAAGCCAATATCAAGGAATCACAGAACAGTTTGAGAGGGAAGGGACCTTAAAGATTATCTCATTCCACCCCCTGGTGCTGCCACTCAACCAAGCTGTTCCAAGCCCCATCCCACCTGGCCTCGGACTTCCAGGGATCCAGGGGCAGCCACAGCTGCTCCGGGCAACCTGTGCCAGGGCCTGCCCACCATCACAGGGAAGAGTTTCTTCCCATATCCAATCTAACCCTGCTTTCTGCCAGTTTAAAACCACTGCCCCTTGTCCTGGCAGGACATCTACTGGCAGAGAAGCAGCCTTTAAGTGACCAGAGGCTGCTACCAACAAACTGTAATTGTGTTCCCTCAGAGTCCCCAGGAGCCCTTTTACTCTGCTTCCCAGAGTTGTTAAATTGGTCATTGGGCACACTCTTCTAAACCTGGCTTTTGAAATTTACAATGCACTGCTTCAGTGCTGTGAAAAGCACTCTTGGATATTCAATATCCATTTTATTTCAAAGAGAGAAAAAGTGGAGTTAAGTGGACGCTGATATTTATTGCCCCCAAGTTTTTGGGTGCTGTGCATGCACTGCCAGGAGAGCACAGCAGCTCTGCCTGTGTCCCTGTGCTAACCAGGGCAGGCACTGTCCACAATCTCCAGCCTTGGAGCAAACCCCCCCCTCTGAGGAGCCAGCGACAGCACAGCCCTTATCACACCACTGCAAGGCCACGCCAAGGACGCAGCTCTTGCAGAAACCTCTCATCAGCAGCTTCCCAGGCACTCAGATCCTCAGTGACACTGATCTTGCACTATGAAATCGGTTATTTGCCATCACCCAAACCCTGTTCCTCTAAGGGTGTCTGTCCATCCTCCCCTCAGCCACACTCATCCCTCTCATCAGAGGTGCAGGGCTGTGCCACCTTCACTCTGCATGGAAACACAGCCAGAGCTGGTGCCACTGGCCATTGTCAGCTGGGAGTTAAGTGGGAATGTGAGCAATGGTTTTGTGAGGAATTTACATGCTGTAGCACAGGATCAGGAACCACCTACCTCATCTGCTGGAAGCTGATCCTTGAACTCTTCCATCTTGGACTCTGTGTCGTGGATGATGCCCTCGGCCATGTTCACGGCCTCCACACGTTCCTGGGGGAGAGAGCTTGTGAGGGCTGCTGCCACTGGTGACAAAAGTGGTGACATTTCATGCCTCAAACTGCCAAGTTCCCACCCAGGGTCCTTCTTAATGGCACCAGGGTAAGAAGAAACGCAAGCAAACTATTTCTAGGCGCACTGTGGCCTCTCAGAACCCTGAGAGGAGCCTGTGCCAGCCAGCCCTGGTGCTTTCACTCACATGTACTCCCCTGAACTACAAGTGACCAATGCAGCACCACTGCTGGCACAGGGAAACGACAGTGACTTCAAGGACAGCACAACACACTCTGCTCCCTGGGGGAGCACCAGAGCTTTTGGAGAATATCCTTAGGCTTCTTCAGCAACAGGGGCATAAGAGAACACTCAAATGCTGAGTGGTTTTACTCGTGCTCCCTTATTACAAAAACTCCCATTCATGCTTTCCTGATACTTTCATGGCAATGAAACCAGGATCAGAAAGGTGTAATGAGGCAGTTTTGAAAGTCACAGTTACACAAGTCAAGTCAAGAGAAGTGTTAGTTATAATAACCAGATCACCTTCCTCGAGCTCACAGGACAGGGGTGAGTCCCACTTGAGGATTACGACAGAGAGGAACTTACTCAGCAATTTAAGATAGAAAGCAGGAGAGTTTTCAGTGCGGCCTCTTTAAATGCCAGACCTCCCCCTAAGCTCCGTGGCAATGATGAGGTTATTCAAACAGTGGGAGCAAGGTTCTCCAGCTAACCCACAAATGCCATCAGCCACTGCTTTGTGGCTTTAGAGGTGTTGAGGCAAGGCCATTTATTCCACCCTTTCTCCCCCTCAGTCCTCCCTGATCCCTCCACTACTGGGGGCAAGAAGTACAGCGCTGCCAGGACACCTGAGACAGGCTCCTACAGACTGAAGGACACAAAGTGGATCAATTCCATGTGCTAGTTTCAGCAGTCACTAAACATATGCTGCTGCCATATCCCAGAGTCAGCCTGTGCTGTGTCTGCTTAAAAATCAAAGCTCTATATTTAGGTGCATAATTCATTAGTGGTAGCCTCATTAAACCAATTAGTTCCAACCATTAATCCTGAGTGTATCACAGGTTCAGGCACCTCACCATGTCAAGTGCCAGTCTTTCCTTGACAAGGCCAGTGAGGATATCCATCACCTCTCCTGGCCTCACCTGCTCTGAGGCCAGCTCTGTTCATATGGACACAGCATTCCAGGTGAGAATCCACAGTGAGACCTGGCCCACTGTGGGAAGCAACTTCCCATTTATGAAGGAAGAGGCCGAGGTGCTGCTTTGTGTAGCAGGTTTTATAAATTAAGCTTTAGCATAAACTCAGAGTAGCTTAACTATCCCACACTACTCCATTTAACCTGAACAGAGCTGTGAGCACCCAGGCTGGCTGCAAATGCACAGCCAATGCGACAGGGGCGAGCAGTGATGACAAAAACCCTCATCAGAGCTGCAAAGCTGTTTTGCCATGAGCAGCAGGCAGGTGGGTTTGCTCTCTGCTGCCTCCATGTCCCAGAAATTTCTCAGGGAGCAGTAAAGTGCAGTCACACAGGGCAAGGTACCCAACCCCAAGACCCAAATGCCTCTGCAAACACCTTCCTGCCACTCTGGAGTGTCAACCATGTAAGGAAGGAAGCAGATATTCGGGTAGGAGCTCACAGAGCAGAGCCCAGAGCCCCCTCGGAGTGGGCACAGCTCAAAGCACAGAATGGTGAAAGCAGCAGGTCCTCTGCTCCCGGGAAGGTCCTGTGACCCCTCCCCCCCATTACCTTTCTCCGCCTGTCCTCCTCTGCATATTTCTCTGCATTCTTCACCATGTTCTCAATTTCATCTTTGCTGAGGCCGCCAGAGGACTGGATAACAACTGCAGCAGACAAGAACATGAATAAAGGATCTGCTCTCACCTTTGAGGAGAAGCTTATTCCCCAACCTAACAGCAGCAGCCCCCCTCAGAGACCCTGCACCCAGGGAGACCCTGTGGGCAGGACAAAGACAGCCACTCTTCAAAGAGCCACTGATGCTACTGGCAAGGTAAAAGCCTCATCTCTTGCATCTACAACTCCCCAGCTCTGCCACACACTCTCTGCCTGCTGGTCTGCAAGTCACTTTGGCCAGACTTTACTTAATCCTCCTGGAAAGGGAGGGTGCACTGAAACCCATCAAACAAACAAACCCTCCAGCAATAACACAACCAACAAAAAAATCCAAACAGAAGGAATGGTTTCACCAAAGATTGCTTTCCCTGTTGGAAAGCAGCCCAGTCTGGTGGCAGGGTAAGACAGCATTCCCCACCCAGCTCCTCACATTGCCCTTAATAAGAAAATGGAGCATGACTCTGTGGGCAGGCTCTTACACATCCCTCCTCGGTCTTTTTCCCTCTATTAGTTTCGAAAAGAATGATCTAGACTTAGGTTTTACTGCAGGAACTAGTTTAATTTCATTGCAAGAGAACCAACATCCAGGACATCACAATGTCCATGAAAGTGCATGCCACAATCACCATTTAAGCCAAGTTTTCTGTGGAATATTTGTCAATGGTACAAAACCCTGAACAGACACACACACACAGAGGTGTCCTTTGGATACAGATGTGGGATGAGCAATTCAGCTTCGTTATAAGGACCACATCTAATACAGGTAGGCAGCTAAATAGAATTCTGGTTGCCTGTTATTAGGAGGCTTTTACTCAGCACTAGAAGGCTTCCACACATCCAAGATCTCCAAGGAAATCCACATAACAAGCAGGGTGGTTTTGGTACCAAATTGCTGCCAAAAAGCCAGGCAGTGTGATTTAAAAGCAGCACACACCTTCCAGTTGTGCATAGTTAATACTTCTGCTCACTGGAACATTTCACTGCTCAAGGGTTCTCTCCAAGAAATAGCTGAAGGGTCATATAGAGGCTTCCAGTTATAAGGCAGGAGAGAGATCTATTTTTTATCAGGGGAATCAGTAAACACTTCAAATTAATCTCCCGAACCCACCACAGAGCTTTAGAAACTGTCAACTGTGTCATTAATTACCCCAGCACATGGGGCCCAACATTTCACTGCACCACAGAGCAGAGTACACTGACAGCTTGAAGTCCCTGAGCCTCCTGCCAGCTGGAGACACTTCCAGCCTAAGTGGATGAAAATGAACAAGGTGGTTACAGGGAAAACCTGCTGCTTCAAAATATCCCAATCTCCAGACCTTTATAATGGTGTAATTACCAATAAACGGGGTCTTGGCACAGGCCTGGTCTGCTCAGCTGTACACACCTGGGAGTCAGAGATCTTCCTGATTTGATTTCTCCTTAAAAGCTGGCACCTTCATGCAGCCAGGCTCACACACAGCAATTCTGTGTGTTCCCAAAGAAACAAGCACTCCCAGCAGCACAGCTCAAGGACAACTCACACAAGGTGCTGCATTGCCAAACCCTCATTTCTGTCCCTTCAGGGTAACAACAGGGCACACATGACTGCCCCAAACACCTCAGTGACAGAGCATGGCCCACCAGCACCAGTGAGCCCTCACTGAGCCAACCTGTGTGCCCAGCACCTGGGCACTGGGACACAGCTGATCCATGCATTCTGCTCAAATGTTGCTGCAATTATTCCAGATGGCAACACCAAGGCAGGACTGTCACACAGGGCAAAACCACTTGGAATGTGGTGAAGCCCTGCCAGTGAGGGCAGCCTTGACTTGGCATAGGTAGGTGCTTCATCTCTGCCTAACATGCAAGGAGAGCATCCACTGGCAGCAGTCTCTGTCAGCAGGTTACTGGAGAGGGCAGAGGCTGAGTGCTTACAGAAGCTTTACTGCCTTAGAACAAGCCTACAGCTCAGCTCTCACTTCTCCCTTTGCCCACCCTCCCTCCCAGGGGAGACACTTAGGCTCAGATGACTTCAGCTGCGTCTGTGCTACACTGGCAACAGGCTGAGGAGCGTGGGTGACCCAAGCACGGAGCCACATGCTCCATCCCCACCCTGGACCGTAGGATGCCACCCAGGCAGCACTGGAGCACACTCCATTTCCCCCGGACTGACTCAGTGTCACCCTCAGCGCTCCCTGCTGCCCTCCCTTGTCCCCGGCAGGCCCCGCACTCACTCTGCTGCTCCCGCCCGGTGCCCTTGTCCTTGGCTGACACGTGCACGATGCCATTGGCGTCGATGTCGAAGGTGACCTCAATCTGGGGCACTCCCCGTGGCGCCGGAGGGATCCCGACCTAAGGAATGGCAAGGGTTGGCCATCAGCTCCCACAGGGACAGAGCTCAGGGGACGAGGGCTGGGATCTCCCCGGGATCTGA
The DNA here is from genome assembly GCA_013398075.1 of Notiomystis cincta. Classification (NCBI taxonomy): domain Eukaryota; kingdom Metazoa; phylum Chordata; class Aves; order Passeriformes; family Notiomystidae; genus Notiomystis; species Notiomystis cincta. The sequence continues at coordinate 129,965 of VZRX01006859.1, forward strand.
TACTGAAGGAACCACTAACCAACCCTCAGAGCTGAGTCCTCTGTGCACCTGTTGGTACCATGCTGTGCACTGGTATCTTGACAGATTTAACAGGATACATGTTTCTGCCCTGAACAAGTGCACAGAAACCTCAAGAGAGAACCCCCAGGTTTGGTTCCAAGGTGGTACAGGTTCTGTGTCATTGCTACACAAGACCCTCTTCCATAGCTGTGTCAGGTGCTCTATTTCCTCAATTCTGGACAGACACTTCACTGGCCACCTCTGAGGAACCATTTTAAGACAGTGACAAGGCAGCACAGCTTCTTTTGAAAGTACAAAAGAAAGGCAAAGCCCTCCCTTTCTGCAGGGCTCTTCCTAGAAAGTTCAGACAAATTTGAACAGCTTACAGTGCCAAACTTTGCCAGCACTGACCAGAGCCATTCTGCTCAGGGAGCTGGTTGGACAGCCACCCTCTGCTCCCAGGAAGCTTGGTGCACACCTGCTCCCCAGGGAGTAGGGCATGGTGCTCAGTTCACAAAGTCTCCACACAATTCTTCAGAATGATGTATTGACAGTTTAACATCATGGCACACACCCTGCAATCCCAACCAGGCTACAAACACCCCGGCGTACCTGGGCTCACACTGACTCCACCCCCAGGGGGTCACTAGGCTGGAATAGGTTTCCCTGGGGACTGCAGATATCCTGGAGCTGCTCCAGGTCCCATCTTTGCTATACCAGAGGGGAGGCCAGCATTCAGATTATCCGCCAGTATTGGTACTGCACAGACTTTTTATACCCAGAAAGTCTTTCTTGGTGAGCAGGCCCTAAAGCTGCAGTAACCCCAGTGCCACGTGGGAGTGCTCAGAAACTCTGAGCTCCATCTTCAATGCTGAGGCCATGAATGGAGAAGCTAACGTACCAAGGTGAACTGGCCAAGCAGTTTGTTGTCACTGGCCATCTCTCTCTCTCCCTGGCACACTTTGATCTCCACTTGTGTTTGCCCATCAGCAGCTGTAGAAAACACCTATGGAAAAGGAACAGGAAGTTACTGTACAGCTAATTAGAATACAAACATTTGCATTTACAAGCTAACTGAACAAGTAATAAAAAGAAGCTACTTGGAAGGGAAAAATCACGAAATGCTTGTTCTCATGCTCCTCTGACAAAGCTCCAGGGCATCAAGGCTAGCAAGAGCCAACTCATCCTTGTCCTGTATGCACCTGGGGACACAAGAACTGGCCACCCATGGCAGCAGCAGGTTCCAGGGCTGCCACCACACCCCCAGAACATCTCCCCCTGAAGCAGCAGGCTCCAGCCCACGCCCTAGGCAGCTCAGGTGTTATCAGTGAGGCCCAGACAAGGGCAAGGGAAGGAAAGGATCACACCCAAGGTACCAGGACATTACAATGCAGAGGAAAGATAACCCCTTCCAAGGCACACAGACAAGCGAGGCACTCCCCCATGGGTGTGTGCTCAGTCCCAGAAGATCTCCACACAGTTCTTCTTCAGAATGACGTGTTGACAGTTGACATCATGGCACACACACACTGCAACAACCCCGACCAGGCCGCAAACGTCCTGGCTTATCTTGGCACCCATAACTCAACTGCCCTCCCCTCTTGGGCTCACCAATCAGAGATACTTGGAGGCTGACATCAAACCTGATTTCTCCACCGCTTCTCTCATCCGATGAGGAAGCAAAGCCATCTCTACTGGGATGCTGTGGGTGGCCTTTCCTGAGTTGTCTGAAAGCACCACCAAAGTCTCGCTCATCCAGAGTTCTCTCTTACCTGGCTCTTCTTGGTAGGGATGGTGGTATTCCTGTTGATGAGCTTTGTGAAGACTCCTCCCAGGGTCTCAATGCCCAGGGAGAGGGGAGTTACATCCAGCAGCAGCACATCTGTTACATCACCAGCCAACACTCCACCTTGGATAGCTGCTCCAATGGCCACGGCCTCATCAGGATTGACTGCTTTGCTCGGAGCACGGCCAAACAATTCCTGCACAGTCTGCTGCACCTGAATGGAGACACACCACAGCTCAGCCAGGGGGAACCACCATGGCCACAACAGCCTTGGCTCAGCTGTGTCCTTATGCTGCTACTGCCATGGAAGCCTGAGACAGAAATGCTGAGCCTCAGCTCTGTGCCTGCTCCCTCAGTGCCCATCCTCCTGCACAGCACTGAATGCCCTCACTCCAGCCCAGACAGCCCCTTCTCCAGAGGCTCCGTGTGATGGAGGCAAGGCAGCCTCCATCACGGCCTTCACACAGCCCAGCCACATTCAGAGGGGATCATTCCAGGCTTATCTAGGAGTCAAGGACTGCTCCCTGGGAATTGTGTGAGCCAGCACAGAGCAGGACACAGCTGCCAAGGACAGTACGGCTGTGGAGGAACACAGGGAAGGTAAAAAATCCAGCAGCACAGTTCCTGGTGTTTGTGTGCAGTAATGGGGAAACAAAAAAGAATTGTATGAAGAACAGTATTTTCCAACTGTTTCAGCAGAGCAGATGTGCTGTGTCAGCAGTCTGAGCTCTGCTGTCAGCTTGCACTGCTCAGCCCATTCCCAAGGACTGTGCTCATGATTCCAACACATTTCCTGCTGAAGCATCCAGACAGGAATGCACTGAAGGTCCAAAGCACAGCTCAGAACAGCCCTCCTCTGCCCTACAAGGGAAGCCTGTGGGACTGGCCCTCCTCTGAGTTCTGGTGTTGGGCACACCAGCACAGGTGAGTGGGATGTGCCTGGAAAATTGCTGGAAGCAAACACCCAACTGTGCACTGCAGCCAGGAGACACCTGCCCAGAGTGCTCATTACAGAGGAAGACTCTATGTGTGAGCATGTAATTAAATATAAGTCTTTCCCTCTGGAGGTGTATTTTACAATACAAAACAATACTTGTAACCACCCACGGTCCATCTCCCAGATTACTGGCCACGGGAGTGCCCCAGAGAAGCCACATCCCCTCCTAGCAGGGAAAAGAGAGCAGAACAAGGTACTCAAGAGAAGTTGGGGTATGTACAACACTGGCACTTATTTCAGAGGCAGAGCTGTAACTACAGGCTTTCAGGAAAGCATTCCATCAGCTCAGAGCCACACATGCCAGGGGTTATGAGAAGGAAAAATAAGAATCAGTATTTAAGTCCTATCTTCCACCCCTAAAGGATACATAATGTTTCAGTAAAAGGCTTTGTCTTTGTCATCACTTTATACATAGGTAATCACACCATTTTTCCTTTATCCAGCTGGAACAACAATGACTTCGGGAACATATAGCAGAATTACTCCCCTTTGAGCTTTGGCCAGAGCAAGAGTTTCTGTTTATCTTGCTGCTCTGGCTCCCCTGACTGGGTGACCTTCTGCTGACACCAGTACCACCTCCAGCCACCAGGCTCAATACAGGGAGGAAAAATCCTCCCCCACAAACCCCAAATCAACCCCAAAGCAGGATCATGTACACACCCACTCTCCCAGAGAAGTCCTGCAAATCACAACACAACAAGTAGGCCAAGCCCGAGTGATCCCTCTGGGTGAGATTTTGGTGCTCTCTGCAGGCAAGGACAGGCTGTACCCTTGGGAGGGAGCAGTGAACACCCATGTTCAGCTCTGGGATGGAGGAGCAGCAGGCATGGCTGGACAGGAGCAGTAAATCACCTGCAGACAGCACATTATCTGCACAATGTGCATGTCAGCACAGGAGGCTCTAAAGCTACCTGCTGCTGCTTATCTCCAGGGAAAGCAAGGGCCAGGCTTTAGATAAAGAGTGTCTGGAAGAGCCAGGTAAATGGGCCTGCCAACAGCAGCCTCCAACAGGCAGCTCTGAATACAGAATCCCTCTGAATACATACAACCAGCAGGTACCAGAGTTGTTCTGCTCGTGCAGGTTCTTCACAGCTTTAAGTGCTGGAAATCCCTCAGAAAGCACGGATTGCTGAGAGGTGGCCATCACTGAAAGGTACCTTTATCACACTGAGTCCACAGCAAGAGGAAATGCCCCGTACTTCTGAGCAATGCTGCTCGTGTGCAGTGCACACCAGAATGGCAGGCTGCAGCTGGACTTTCACCTCCCAGCACCTCCCCCTTGACTCTGTAAAGGGCAACTCAGCTCCAGCCCCCAGGTCCTAGGTCCCAGCTGAGCTACGTAAACACAACAAGAGGCCCTGGACAGGGCTCCCGTGGGATCCTCAGCACTGAGTCTGCTCTGAGAACTTCCAGCTCCCTCTGTTCCAATCCCCCAAGCAGCAAGCATAGGGCAGCTGTGCCAGCCCTGCCTGGAACAGGCCCTGAGCTCATACCTTTGGCATTCTGGTCATGCCACCAACGAGGATGACTTCCCCAATGTCACTCTTGCTGACTTCAGCATCCTGCATGGCTTTCTGGCAGGGTGCCACCGTCCTCTTGATCAGGTCAGCCACGATGCCCTCGAACTGCGCCCGGCTCAGCTTCATGTTCAAGTGCTTTGGTCCAGAGGCGTCCATGGTCAGGTAGGGCAGGTTGATGTCAGTCTGTGGCACGGAAACAGGCTCACAGTGAAAACCAGGAACAGGCTTTACATCAACTTAGAGGTTCTGCTTGGCCTGTACTGAGGCATCTACGTGGCTGTTCGCCCTCCAGCCCCGTTTAAGCGGAAGCAGGCCACTTTTATATTTGACATTTCAGAAAAAAGACAATTATTTTGTCCCACACCTCATGGTTATAACTGTTAAACCCCAATTTTAATACTATGTTACTTCAAGGTCTTTCATTGTCCAGAAAAACAGTTTGTCACAGCCAGGAGGTAAGAGCTGAAACACTGGAAGTGACCACCTTAGTGCTGCTCCTTCACAGCACAACCCAGAAGAAACACGTGCAGAGTTCCAAAGATTCTACCAACTAACATTCCATACCAGGTAAACTCCTTGAAGGAAATAACTCATGTCTAGTTTCCAAATGCCAACAGCTCATGTTTAACAGCTAGTCTGCTGCCATTTAACACAAAGTTAATTAGAGCAAGGACCATAATCCCCACTTCTTACGGCTGTTTGTCACATGCTGGATTTTTCAAGCAAATCTTATGCTGAAATCATCTGATTCAAGTGCTGAGTCATGCTGACATCAAAAGACACCACAATCCAAAGCAATTAAAACATTAGTGCTTTAAGCTCTAGAGATTAAGTTTACACAAGAATTAAAGCCATGCTACTGACTAGAGGTGTGCACTCACTTTATAAAACAGCATCAAAAGTATTAGGGTCAAAACAGGTCAAAAGTATTAGGGGAAAACGGGACCAAAAGCAAGCAGTTTTCAATTCCCTGCTAAAGAGTTAAGGAATTCAGTCTTTCCTGGTATGAACAAACTGCATTTGCCAGCTCTTGAGCTCATAAAACAGAGCCTGCTATGTCTGGCAGAACTATGCAGCCATTGTGACTGCCCTCAACTCCTTGCTATGAGCTCCCCACTGGCCAGCAAAAAGACCACCATCAGATAAAATTAAAGATGCTTATTCAGAACCTAGAACTTGGCAGAGTCCCCATTTCAATTACTATATAATTGACCTTAATTTCACTTAGCCAGGACTATTACACTCCCAACTTGCTGCTTCTCCAGTTCCTTATTCAGTAATGAACAAAAGACATGCTTGACTGCATTATTATACAAAGTTGATGGAAAAAAGGAGGGAGGGTGCCTGCTGCCCATTGTCCAGACAACTCATCTATAGGCAAATAAGTCAAGATTCTTTATAGGAATTACTACACAAATTAGCTGTTTCAGCGGAATGAGTAGCATCAAGGTTTTGGAACTGCTTGCATAGAGCTGTGAGTGGTTCCAGTAACTCAGCAGCACTGGCTGCACTCCTTGATGCCCATCACACTTCTGAAGTACAGAACAGGTTGGGAACAAGGTCACATTCCCTGCAAGATCAGACGTAGTGCCAGAAAAAAGGCAAATCCCAGCACTCAACTCAGCTTCCACCAGCTCCCTGTGCTCTGAAAACCCACCCTGCTGAGTGATTTGCTGTGCCAGTGATGCCACTGGGCTACACAGAAGAAAAAACGTCAGAGAGCTTTGTAAACAAACCCAGTTCAGAACTCAAGTGTTTCCCAGTGTTGTGGATGCTTTGGATCTAGGCACATACCTGCACAGATGATGAAAGCTCACACTTGGCCTTCTCTGATGCTTCTCTTACCCTCTGAAGGGCCATGTTGTCTTTAGTCAGGTCAACACCCGTCTGAGTGACAAAAACAGGGTTAACAGACTCTCAGCATCTGCTCAGGAGTCACTTCCCTGCAGTTCACCTTCTCAGAGCTCTTGACTGTAAAGCTACTTCTAGAGCAGACTGCTATGCACTGTGCTGCTCTCTCCCTGCTGGCAGGGGTACTCAGCATTTCCAATCTGCCAGCCTTCTCTGCTCTGCACGTGATCATACAGTGAGTTACAGGCTGAAGCCTGGAAAGGCTGCTGCATCACAGAATAAAAAGACAGGACTGAATTAGCAAGGGAGTTGGAATTACATTGCAGTTTCCTCCCAGCAACCCTCGTGTGCATCTGTCCTGTCACATTCCATTGCACCACAGATGTTTACTTTTAGAAGTAAGCAGACTGTGTATAGGACAGTCCTGCTACACGACAGGGAAAAAAGGGAGAAGTTCTGCTATTCTGTGTCTTCCAGGAAAGGAACATTCCACTGCAAGAAATAAAGTGTTAAGAGGTGGAAGACAGGCTAAAGAGTGTCTAATCCTCTTAAATTTCAACTGTGCCAGAGGTGACAAATCAAGTTCTAAGAACTTCAGAGAATTCCTATTCTTCTACAGGAGTGAGACTGAAAAGCAGTGTAACACAGGACTGTGTTCTCAAGAGACACCTCACCTCTCTCTTGAACTCTTTCACAATATGCTGTAGCAAAGCCTGGTCAAAATCTTCTCCACCCAAGAAAGTGTCACCATTGGTGGACTTCACCTCAAAGACTCCCTTCTGGATTTCCAACACAGAGATATCAAAAGTGCCACCACCCAGGTCGTAGACAGCGATGCTGCAAAGAGAGGCAGGACAATATTACTTTCTAGATGAAGTTGTGTGGCCCAGAACCCCCTCTCCTCAAGAGATGACGTGCAGAACTCACACTGCTGCCCACACAAGTTCAAAGCCTCTCTCAAGTCAGCAGTGAACAACCTCAAAGTGTCCATATCCCCTGAGCACTCAAGAGTCCACGTGGAAGATGTGCTGCACAAAACCTCACCTTGCCCGTTACTTCAGAGAAGGCAGTTCCTGCCTCTCCAAAACCAGACACTCTCACATCCAATGACAAGAGCAGGGACACCAGAACTATTATGGGGTGAGGGGTGTTTCTAAATGTGAGGCTTTCCCAGCATTCTCATCTACCTCAGAAATACAGAATGTCTAACAAAAAGCCTGCATTTCTGTAACCACCCTTGACAGTGACAGAGGGCTGAATGCAGGTAGGGAAGCTTCAAGTCATGGACAGCTGGCACACCTCAGCACAGCTCCCCTGCTGCACATCGGTGGGAAGGGACCTTAAAGCTCACCCAGCTGTCCTCAGCCACACCCATCACTGCCACCAGCAGCAAAGGTAATTAAATTGACACTCAGGTTCAATAATTAAGTTGTAGCTGCAAGTTATAAACTCTCTCTTTAACAAGGTTGGTTGGCACACAACAGAGGTGACATTACAGAGCTCTCACTCACAGCTCTGAGTCCACCTTGGCAGAACTCCAAGCAGGGCTCTAAAACCCAGCAAGCAGAAGAGGCAATCCCAGCAGGTTTATTTCAGAGGGTTGGTGTTATGCATAGGCACTTACACTTTGTCTTCAGACTTGTCCAGCCCATAGGCAAGTGCAGCTGCTGTTGGCTCATTAATCACCCTCAGGACGTTCAAGCCAGCGATCTGCCCAGCATCTTTGGTAGCCTGAGGAGGAAAGGAGAGAGTGCTGACTGCTGAGAGAAACTGAATGCAATTTATGAGCCCCAGAATCTCCCAGCTTGATGAGTACCTGTCTCTGAGAATCGTTGAAGTAAGCAGGGACTGTGATCACGGCATTCTTTGCTGCATGTCCCAGGTAATTTTCTGGAAGAAAAAGGAGACAAAACAAGAAGTTATCCTTGTAAGAACACGAAGTTATCATTCACAGAATCACAGAATGGGTGGGAAGGGACCTTAAAGCCCATCCAGTTCCACTCTCAGCCATAGGAAGGGACACCTTCCCCTATCCCAGGTTGATCCAAGTGCCATCCAACATGGCCTGGGACACTGCCAGGGATCCAGAGGCCCCCCCACCCTCACAAGAACTTCCTCCTACTGCCTGATCTAAATCCACTCTCTCTTAGTTTGAATCTATTTTCCACTATCCGGTCACTACATGCTTTTGTAAATAGTCTCTCTCCATTAGTACCTAGTTTGAAATTTCTCTGAACTAACAGAAGACAGCTGCTGTTTCCCAGGAACATGCAGAAGGACCAGTGAAGAATTCCAGTCCTTCCACAAAACATGGAATAGTTTGCAGACTTCTGACAGCACAGCAGTGCACATTTAAAAAGTGTTTGAGACAGCAATTCAAAAATATGTATTACACTCTAATTTAAGGTGTCAAAAAAAGAGAAGTATATCATCAAATGCACACTGAGACCTGCTAAAAAATACCAGTGTGCATGACACAGTGAAGATGCACAGACAGGACTCATGGCTATGCAGCTTACACATAGAGCTTACACATTGCACTGCTCTCTGCAAAGCTACAGCTGAAGTCATGCAGCACCCAGACCAAAAACCAACAGCCCTCCAGGAAACAGACCCCTGCTTAAGGCAGAGGAACATCCTTGAAGTAAGTCAGACCTATCATTTCTAGATGCTCACACACCACATACTTGTATTTTCCTACTGGGTGGAGCTTTAGCAAGTGCCCAGGACCTAATACAGAAAATACAGTAACTTTTGGATGAAGCTTCAGTGCTGCCCTCTTCACTCACTGGACACACAGTGTTTAACAAATGAGGGTGCAGAAAGCACTACTGACTGTTCTCTCTCTGCACCACACTCAGTTTCCCCAGAAACTACTTTAGGAATTGAGAAAATCATTCCTCCAGGCCAATGGGTATTTTCTCCTAGTAAAGATTTAAAGTCAGCACTGGCTAATTAGCTATTAGGGCCCAACAGCAGGGGCCCTTGAACATTCCCTCTCTCCCTACGTGCCACGTATCCAGCAGCTCCAAGCCTGGCTGCCCCAGCCTGTTGCTCAGCTGCAGCCAGGGAGGCACAAGGACTGCAGCTTCCAAGGAAATGGAGCTCCCCCTTCTGAGTGAGTGTGAATTCAATTAAAATCATAATCAACTCAATCAGCAACCAATTCTGGTAAGAGTATCTTTTAAGTAAAGAACTGATATTTTGCAAAAAGATCCACAACTGAGGCAGGCATTGATCTTGCTTGAGGCTTCCTAGGACTCCATCTCCACACACAGCCCTGCTCTGCGAGGGTTTGGTACCAAGAAAGCACCTTTATGGCAGCAGCACTTCCACATGCAAAGCACAGAGACAGCAAGGAGCAAGCTGTACCAACCTGCAGTTTCCTTCATCTTCATGAGGACAAAGGCACCAATCTGGCTGGGAGAATAGAGCTTCCCATGAGCCTCCACCCAGGCATCCCCATTGGAGGCACGGACAATCTTGAACGGGACGTTCTTACTGAAAACCACGAGAATTCACACTCAGTTTCTGCAGCAGGACAAATTCCTTACAATCAGTACCAGCAGATAAACAAATGTGTAAGTTCTAACAAAGACCACTGGACCTGCCAGCAGCAGCCCCAGATGCAGAGTCCCAAAAGTACCAATTACAGATTGCTGCTGCCAACATTTACACAATACAAATAATGTACATATATCAACTTCATAAGTGCTTGAGAAAAGTCAGAAAAATACGTATTATACCCTATTTAAGGTCTCAAAAAAAGAGAATTAAGTCTTCAAATGCACAATCAGATGTGCAGACAGGACTCATGCCTATGCACCAGCCCTGCAGAGAACTTACACACTGCATTATTCTCTGCTGCTTTAATCAGACACCTCATTTAATCACAGGCCTGAGGTACCATCACACAGCTTTGATTGCCAAAGCCCTCAAGAATTAGAAAAGTCTGCACTGCAAGCACCAGCCAGCCTTTTTTTTCCCCTCCTCTGAAAGCCTTAACGTGATGAACAATGAACGAAGCTAAACACAGCCCAGCCCTCAGACAGAAGCACTGCGAGCTCGAGAGGCTGAGGGCACGAGGACGCCTCCTGCGGCAGGGCTGTGTTTCAGAGCAGAGCAGGCCCCTCACTCACATGTCCTTCTTCACTTCGGAGTCGTCGAAGCGGCGCCCGATGAGGCGCTTGGTGGCGTAGAAGGTGTTGTGGGGGTTGGTGACCGCCTGGCGCTTGGCCGGCATCCCCACCAGGCGCTCGCCCTCGGCCGAGAACGCCACCACGGAGGGCGTGGTGCGGGCGCCCTCCGAGTTCTCCAGCACCTGCGGGACGGATGAAGCGGGACGGTGAGGCTCGCCGCCAGCGGCAGAACGCCTGCCCTGCGAGCGGGGAAAGCTGCGCGGCGCCTCCGGGGCGTGTTCTCCACAGCCTCTGCCCTGAGCAACCTCCCAGCGGGGCTCGAACCCTGACTCACAAGACACCTCCTGCCCTTGACTGTGTCGGCTTTCAGCTCCCTTGCTCTCGGTTTTTTCAGGCTCACCAGAAGCAAGGAGGCTCTCGCCGCGACATCAAAGATCTTTATTTGCACAAGACCCAGGGAAGGGAGGCCTTGCTCGGATGTCCAGCACACGAGAAGGTGTGGGTCGGTTTCCCATGGGTTTTAAGATCTCCAGAGGGAGGCGGGGTAATACAAACAGCCAGTGGGAAGGAGGAGGTCGGAGTGGGGTTTTGGGTCACAATTTCTCAGGGGTAAATGAATATTCCTGAGATTCGATGGGGGAAGCTTTCCCAAGCAGGCACAAGGTGAGGGGCATCTCATGTCCACCCCCAGGGGTCCCCGGGGCCCCCTGCAGCTCCTCCTCAGCCACCACCCCAACCAGGGAGGCTCCACTTGGAATACTGCTCTTTTACTCACTTTCGCTTGTTTCCCTTCCATAACGGCCACGCAGGAGTTGGTTGTACCCAGGTCAATCCCAATAACGGCACCTTTAATTGCTTCTGAGCTGGAGGGCACATCAGGGCAAAGTAACATTACCATTAAAGGAAAATAATTAGCAAAAAAATGTTCAGTCCTGAAGACAGGACAAAGTGATTTTCCACTCAATGTTAAGCAAATCCAGGCTACATCCTAAGGTGTTCTCTGACTCTTACCCTGCAATTTAAGCTTGTGCCTCTGTTCTGAACCAGATCACTCACAGGTAAATCCTTGCTTGTTAAAATAAGTATATAACATACTATTCTTCCCCAGAATATCTTTACTACATACATATATTTATATTTCCTTAACAACCCTTAAAAGTCTGGTATAAAACAAAGTCATGACCAATTTTGCCCCCATAGACAGGAGTTGTTTTGGGTTACTTTTGATCACAGAATCCCAAATGGTTTGGGTGGGAAGGGACCTTAAAGTCCATCCAGTGCCACCCCTGCCATGGGCAGGGACACCTTCTACTGTCCCAGGCTGATCCAAGCCCCGTCCAGCCTGGCCTTGGACACTTCCAGGGATCCAGGGGCAGCCACAGCTTCTCTGGGCAACCTTGGTGTTCAAACTCATTTGCAAACACTCATCTGGAGTTAAAACACTAATAAATCTTATTTGTTTATTTATCATTGCTTAGCACAGGGAGAAGAACCCACAGTGATAAATCACTTGGCTCAGGCAGGGTGCTCTGGGCCAGAGCCAAAGCAAAGCACCTTTCTCATCCTCAGGAGCAACAGGTGAATTTAATCCTGAAAAATGGGAGTGGTTCTCACACAAGACAAATTTGATCCTCCTCCTCCTCCTGTCTGGGAAGAGTGTGTCACCCCTTCTGAGGCTCAGAGAATCCATGAACCACAGCTTTGCTTAGAAGCAAAGGCACATTCTGAGATGGAGATGGCATTCTGCAGGCAGAGCAGGACTGTGCTTCTCACCAGGAATGTCACCTCCTCTGTGCCCAAGCTGCCAGAGGCTCTAACTCCAGTTTCAAGAACAAAGCAGTGAGCTTGGAACACTGAGCTATACTAGACAGACCCAGCTTTCCCAACACAAACAGATTTCCCAGCCCATGGCCTGAATCAGCAACAGCCACAAACATCAGAGTAAGTCACACGATCAACTGCTCCCTTCTCCCATTATCTTGCAACAAGAAAAATGAGTGATTCAAATGCACGTTTGAAATGAACGTTATCTGCAGTGGAACGGATCCATGCATCACCCATTTCATGTCAGTGGAAGACAGTTTGTTCCTTTAGTGTTTGGATTACTTTTTGTTTGGTTGGTTTTAATCAAACAGATCTCAGCAATCCACATTTTGTGGGCACTGCTGGTGGTGGGAGAAGCAGGGACAAGCAATTCTCAAAGCTCCCCTGGAGAGAAACAAGAGATAAAGAAACAGGCTTAGAAAAGTTACAGGCAGAGGTTCCAGTTTTCTTCTGCTAGTTTGGCTCTGTTACTCAATCCCTGGCTCCAACCATCAGTTCTGGTATCAGGAGGAGAGTAAATACAAACACCAACAGCCAAACACAACCACTCCAAGGAGCACTTACGCATATTTCCTGCTGGATGCTGCTCTGAGAACATTTTGGCTGAGGCCATTCCAAAACGTCTGTAAAACAAAGACATTCTAATGAGAACAATTAAAACATCAAGTGGTCTTCAAACCAACACTTTCAGAGGCAGACACTCTCTGAAGCAACACTGTCCTACTATAGTGTTTCCTCGTTTAAAACTGAAATGCAAACTAATGAAGAATTTGAGCGCGACTCAGACGGAAATAAACATCCCCTCCCCAACTACCATACTAATTAATCTGCCATAACCCTGATTTCTGTGACCAGAACCGAAATATTTCCCCCATACAGAATAATCTGTGAACACGTTACCAAGCAGAAGATACTTCAACAAGTCACCACTGAACCTTCAGCGTTCCATGACCAGCAGCAGATAAACTTTAACCCCATTTCTCAGGGCTCTGTGCCTGGTCAGCAACAAACGCCCCACTGCATCCCTTGAGGAATCTGCAACTGAGATTTTGCTGCTCAACTCCAGCTACGGCAGCCCCCTGCACGTGCAAATCGGCATCCTGGAGAGGTCCGGGAACATCGTCCCTTTTTGTGATTACAGAACGAACGTCCGCCAAGCGATCTGAACGCAAACGGGACCTCCCCACGCTCCTCTGGCTGCGATTGAAGGACGTGAGGCTCAGGGGTGGCGCAGCGGGCGAGGGCCCGCTCCGAGCAGGGCCAGCACAGCGCGCGCGGATTTGCGGTCCCGGCCCGTCCCTGAATCGCCCCCACGCGGCCTCCCCGGCCCCTCTGCCAGCGGCACGCGGGCCGTGAGGAACCGAGCGCCCTCGCTACACAGCTCCTCCGCACAGAGCAGACTCACGCACGCCACACGGGCTCCTCTACGCGCCGCAGCCGCACC
>VZRX01006859.1:144113-166090 GCA_013398075.1 Notiomystis cincta
CCGCGTTCCCAGCCGGGAGCCAAACCCAGCCCTGTGGCAGTTCCTGGGAAGAAAGGAGCCCTGTCCCAGTCAAATCCAGAACAGGAGGAACAGTCAGACAGCTCTTTGGGGGAATCCGAATTCATTTAACACCTCTCCCAGAAGGGCTCTCCTATCCCTGTAAACGCCTTGCTGGGGCCCAGTGGCTGCCTGGGCGAGCCTCCCGGACACCCCTGAAGCTCCACGGTCTCCTGGGGCCCGTCTGTGGCACCACGCTGGGGCTGTTCCCAGCTGGCTCAGGCAGCTCCGGGGAGCCTGGGGTGGGCAGCGGCGGCTCTGCCACCTGCTCCCGGGAGTGCTTCTCTGGCTCCAGCTGGGCTCCCGTTTCTGCTTTTTCCCCGGCCCTGTCAGGGCTCTGGGGTGCGCCGGTGGCGTCGATCCCCGCGGGTGTTGCTGATCTCCCGTGGAGCAGGGAGAGCTGTGCGGGGGTTCCTCAGTGCCCGCACGCCCGCAGGGCTTCCTGAGACTGGGAGGGATCGAGGCTTCCAGGAGCGATGCTCTGGGAGGGAGGCAGGGCCTTGGCAGGTGGAGGATGTTGAAGGGCTGGCGGCTCTCGGAAGAAATGGACGCTCTGAGAAGCCGCTCGGAGGCCGCGGGGTCTCAGCGCCGGGGAGGTTCTCAGAGGGAGGGAGATGGTCCACAGCAGGGAGGGTCTTGCGGGGTTGGAGGCCGCCACAGGCAGTGGAGGCTCCTGGAATGCTGGATGTGTGACGGGCTGAGCTCCTCGGAGGGATGGTCGGTGTCCGATGGAATCTCCTTGAAGGGCTGGAGGCTCTCCCAGGGATGGCCACTGTGGGTGGGAGCAGCCCCTGGGAGGTGCCTGGAGCAGTGGCACCTGGGGCGGGGCCCTCGATGAGACATTTGTCTGCTGTGGGAGTTGAGCCCTGGCCAGTGCAGGTCCCCAGCCCTCACACAGCCCCCAGCAGTGCCAGAGACACCAGGAGCAGGGCTGTGCTCCTTTGGCACATGACAGGTCTCTCTCACTGAGTGTGTCTCGTATGTTCCCCAGCTGGGCCTCTTAAATGTCCTTTTCCCAAAGGTACATTCAGCCCAACACCTGGAATCAAAAAACCTGGAGCCCAGCACTGATGTGCCCCAGGCACAGGCTCCAAAGTGCCCCTGCCTCACAGAAGTGACCTTGGGGTTTGTCAGATCCTCCTGGGTGGCACGTGGAGCTCATCATCCCACCCCACATGGGCTCTGTCCAGACTCCCACGTGGGCTGTGGCTGCTGTTCCCCTGTGCTTGGCTTTGGGATGTGGCCCTGGGCTGGCAGGAGTCAGGGAATCATGGAATGTTAAGGGTTCAAATGGACCTTAAGGATGATCTCATCGCAACCCCACTGCCACGGGCAGGGATGCCTCCCACCAGACCAGGTTCCCAAGGCCTTCTCCAGCCTGGCTTTGAACACTTCAAGGGTTGGAGCAGCCACAACCACCCTGGACAGCTCATTCCAGTGTCTCAGCAGTAAAAGACTTCTCCCTAATATATAACCTAATTTTCCCCACTTTGTCTGTACCTCCTAATCCTATCACTATAATTCCTGCTGCAGAATCCTTCTGCTGCTGCCCTGTAGGTTCTTTCAGACACTGGCAGGGGCTCAGGTCTCCACACAACCTTCCCTTCTCCAGGCTGAGCAGATCCAGCTCTCACAGCCTGCCACCATGGGAGAGCTGCTCCCCTTACCAACTTGGTGGCCTCCAACAGTTCCATGTCCTGATGCTGGGGACACCAGAGCTGTGATCCCTGCTCCAGGTCTGGCCCTGCCTGAGCAGGTTCATTCCACAGGGTCAGGATCCATCTCGGGCCGGTCAGTCCCAGCTGCCGTGACTGGGCAGGGTTAGCGCTCTCCCAGGATCGCCGGGTGCTCCCCACGGCTCACAGACAGCCTGACCTCATCCCTCGGGCATCTCTGCTGATGTCAGTCCCAGTCGTGCACGGGCCACCTCCAGTCTGGCGAGAGGGTGCCCGCGCCAGCCTCTCCCGTCGCCAGGCAGGGGCAGCAGCCGGCCGTGCGAGCGCTGCTTCCAGCCTGCTCTGAGTCACACGCGGGAGAGTGACAGCTTCATTCCCGGCACTGACAACTCGCGGCTCTCGGCAAGGCAGCGATGAGAACGCAGACACCCTGGGAGGCGGCTCCGGGAGCTCTGCTGTCCTTCCCCTCCGAGGGAGCAGGGCCGGTGTCCCCTCAGAGCCCCTGGCTGCGATGGGAGCAGCTCGTACAGCTGCCCCTGGAGCAACAGGCAGATGTTTCAGCAGTCTGGAGAGGGGATGAGGGGGGCAGTAAAAGGAAATTCTGCTCTGAAGGTCACAAAATCCCCCTGTGACTGCCTATAAGTGAGATGTGACCTACAGTGGCCCCGGGCACAGCACCTTGGGGTCTGTCTGACTTCAGGTGTCAGTGCCCAAAGCCTGTCCACGTTCCAGGTCCCTCTGAGCCGCCAGCAAAAGGCCAGCACACACCTTCAGCCTCCACTCCTCGAGTGCAACAAGTTGTCCTTCTGCGCGCTTTGGGCTTCAGGCTGCCCTCAGGGTGCTTTCAGCGGCGCCACTTGCAGCGTCCTGTGCCCCTCCACTCTGCCCCTCTTCCCACCCACCCCGGTGCCGCAGGGGGGGCTTGTGCTGCCCTCTGCTCCCCGAAGTGTGCTGCACAGCGCCCAGTGCTGGCAAAGCACCCGGCCACACCCCTTGGTGGCAGCGGGGACCTTGCAAGAGCCCCAGAGCTGCCGCTCGCTGTCTTCAGGTGTCGCAGAGGACACTCTGCAGTGGGCAGGAGCAGCTCCCGAGCCTGCACTTCCCTGCCCTTGAGCTTTCCTGGGGAACGGGGGAAAGCTGGCGGGGAGAGGGACTGCAGGGCAAGGCAATGGGATTCCTCCTGGACAATGCACCGCGTGGAGCAGGCAGCACCTGCCTGCAGCATGGCACAGGCACGGTGGCACAGGCACAGCCCCGTGGGAGCCCGAGTCATTTCCTCCCCGTTGGCTGCCACGAGGCTGCTTGGAAGCCCTGTGGAGACTGGTCCTGCAGCGGGGCAGCCCCGGGGCAGAGGCGGAGCTCCACGCAGATGTCCCATTCCTGCTGCCACCGGGATCAGCAGTGGAGCATTTGTGACTCCTGCAGGAGCAGATCGGGGCTGTAGCTCCGTCCCCACAAAGCCTCCAGGCACTTGGGTGCATTTGTCAGCTCCGAAGGCGTCTGTCTCAGAAGGATGTCACTGGAACCCACAAAAATGCAAGGAGTTACCCGCAGTTTTCCATGCAAGCAGCACATCAGAGGCATCTGGCAGTGCCAAGGCAGGCCAGGGCTGCTGGCAGGCCTGCAGGGAGCTCCACATTAACTCCTCCTTCCTTGTTCCCCACGGGCAGGGATTTGAGGGCAGCTCCTGCTCTCTGGCCCCGGATGCACTGAAGCCACCCTGAGTGATGCCGGCCTGACTTCAGGTGAGTGGTGTGAAAAGGCTCCTCGAGGCAGCTGCCAGAACAGCCACACTTCAGCTGCTTTGCTCGCTGGGTGGAAGGTAATGGGAAAAGCAGTGATGGATCAAACACAGCACGACACCAGGCTGCACCCTGAGTCAGGCTGAATCACAGCACCCCACGCTCCATGCGCAGGAGGGGAGAGCAGGCCTGGAATGCAGGGTTCTCCTCAAGGCTTTGTGAGGGCTGGCTGGGGGAGAGGGGGGCTGCAGAGGACAGGAGCACTGGGAAGGGGCAGCAGGGCAGAGATAAACCCATTGCAGGGATGGGAGGGATGCAGGTGTTTGGCTCAGATATTTAATTGCTCCAGTGGCACAATGAAGCACCAGTCAGATGCTTGGCTAAGTAATGGTCTCAGGGGAACCACAGCACGAACACGAGGGCTTGGGGTGGGCGTTCACACAGAGCTGGGCACCCCCCAGCATCTTTCCAGGCTTCCCTGGTTTCACCTCCACGATTCCAGGGGGGCTGGCAACAAGCATCAGCCTGGAGAGCATCACAACGTAAGTCAGAAAGCAGCCTCGAAGGAGCAAGGCAGGAAGAAGGCAGTTGGGAGGCTGCCTGTGTCTGCCAGCAGCTCACCAGACCTTCCTACAGGGCAGGAGGAAGAGCCCTGTCACTCAGTGAGGATGCAGAGGGAGCACAAACCTCCACACCCCTCCACACTGCAGCTGCCTTAATAAGGACCCGAGGTGCCTCCAGGAACCATAATAATGAGGGCAATTAGCGCCGTACAAATGAAAACTTCCAAGTGCTGCACTCTGCACATTTTTTTTACCCTGATCTGAAGCAGCTGAGGTACAAAGCCAGTGGTTTTGGGAAGGCTCTGAGGGCTGGTCCCAGCCCTGCTGAGGGGACGGGCTGGCTTGAAGGTCAGCAAGCTGTGCCACGGTGGGAAGGCGGGCAGGGCTCAGCCTCGCAGGCAGGGGAAGCCCTGGGGACCCCTCTGTCAAGGGGTTGTGCATTGGCACAAGTCTCCTTCTGCTCCTTGCTAGCCTGGATCCACTTTCCCTGGCCCATGGAGGGGTTTTCCAGCACAGCCCAGCCCTCAGCTCTGGCCTGGAGTCTCAGAGTAGGCTCATCCACCCTGCCACATACCCTGCAGCACCCCAGCACGAGACCCAAACGTGTCCCTGCTTCTGCTTCCCAAACGTTTCCCTTGCCAAGTGGCTTTGGAAGGATCCCGTGCCTCTGCTGCACAAATCCCTCCCTCCCTGCTGGCTCTCCTGTGCTTCCCATTCTGGTATTTGCCAAATCACCAAATTTAAAGCTGTGGGAACTCCAGTGCTCCGTGCTCCCTCCTCCAGGCCATCAAAAGGGCGTGTCACTGTGTCCCCACGCCTCCCCTCTGAGGCTGCTCCTCACGATGCCCACTCCTGCTGTCCTTTGACCTGTGGTGGCTTAAGCTGCTCTCTAAGTTTCTACCACCAGCAAGAACCAGCACTTCCCGTTCCCCACGCAGCTCAGAGGATGCAAAACTCCCCAGCCAGCCTTTGTCTTTGGAGGAAGAACACAGCTTTTTGTTCTGGAAACAATGGGAACCACTTGTCTGATCCATACCTGCTCTTCTCTTTGTTGTTCCTCAGTACCTGTCCTTCCCTTTGGAGGCCCCAGAGCTGGGAGTCTCATCAGTGCTCTGAGCAAACACACTTTGCTTTGTGCTGGCTGTCTGAACACAGAGCTGGGAGAGAAAGGCCAGGGAGCTCCTGTTGGATCAGCTGTTGCCAACACACGTGGCACAGGTAGAGCCTGTGATTTATTTAATATGTACAGTTACAATCATTTAATTTTGGAATCAACCTCCTGAGACAGGTATGAACAAAAGGGTAGCATTTGGAGGAGAAGAGTTCCTGATTTGTGCTCAGACAGAAGAAATTCTCCTTCTCTGCTGCCTTGGCAATAACACAATAAGGGAGGAAAACAAAATCATTCACGTTCTCAACTCCCTCCTCTCCAGTAGCACCAACATATATTTTGAAGAGCCTCAGTGCAGGATTTTACTGCAGAAAATAAACAATGAGTTGTGTCCCCTCCAGACAGCAGCAGGAGAAACATCCTGACTGCCTCCAGCCTCAGCTGCTCGCCTCCTGCTGAGCTTTCTGGCTGGACCAAGCCACAGCACAAACACATTTGGCACAAGCCAACCCCTTCATTGCTGAAGGAGGACACATCCAAGACCTCCACATCTTGAATTCCAGGAGCTCCTGAAGGACCTGCTTAGCTGGGGGCAGGGGGTGCTTGACTGGTGGGCTCTGGGGCCCTCTGAGAACCCCTCACAGCACTGCCCATCAAACTGCACCAGCATCTGCTCTCCGGGTGTGTTGTTAGAGCAAATGAAGAAACAAGGACACACAAACCACGATTCACTCAAACTCAGGCAGTAGATTGGGGTGAGCTCTGCCCCAGGGTGTTTTCTCCTTGGATCATGTCACTCATTTTTCAGTCCATCATCCCTGTGTGTTTTGCAGCCTTTCAAATGCTCTCCTGCAGCGAGGGAATCCAGCTGCACCCAGGGCTCACGTGGGTGCTTTGCTCCTTGCTGGGGGCCATGAGCTCCATCCCTAACCTGAGCCACAGTCTGGCCTCTTCCACACCAAAACTCTCCACTCCTTGCAGCCAGGAGCCTGTGTCTTTGGGTGAGGAGGATCAGGAAAGGACAAGGTGGGGAAAAATACGAGCGGTGAGCTCAGCACCAAGTGTGTGATTTCCACGGAGGCCCCTCAGATGCTTCCAATCCCAGTGTTTTTTGGAGGGAGGGCATCATTCAGAGTATTGATTCAAATGACCTCCACCATTAATCTTTGCAAGGGTGTTTTTGTTTTTGGTTTTTGTTTTTTTTTCTTATTCCTCCAAGAGAACAGGCAATTTTAGCGACAGCATCATCCTGGGGGGAGGGAGAGGGACGTGGGCAGCTTTGAAGGCACCCAGCTCAAAGCCCGAGTTATTCTCCCTGCTTTTCCCTCACCACCTCAGCAGCAAGAACACATAAATTGTGTGTCATAGCTGCCTTTTCATCTGTCCCAGGAGTTATAGACTGCACACATAAGACAATTCGTGTTCCTGTGCATAATGAGGTGAGTTTTATAAATCATAAATCTTCACTTAATATGCAGGTGGTGTTTGCTGCCAGGTTTAGGAAAACTGATGTAGTTGCCAAGTTCATGAATGTCATAAATCATTCATGCTAAGGTAGTCTGCAATTGCTCAGTCCTTTGAGACAGACCAATTTCAAGGTGGTTGTTTAACACACAAACACGATCTTCATTGATTGTTTATACAAATATATTTTTTCATTAAGTTTTTCCCTCTCAATTTTTTTTCCTTTTTTAGGTGCCAAGAGCAATGCCCTGAAGAGTCCCTGCTAGTGGCTTCTCTCCAGTTTCAAAATTCCATCAGAAATCCATTACCAAATGCATAAAAATCCATGGATTTGTAATAAAACGAGCCTCCTAAAGCTCAGAAAACAGCCTGGATGTCTCCATAAATCCTGATGCATGTGATTAAAGAAAACAGAGTGTGAGAGCGTGCCTCAATTCGTCACAGGGTCATTTTGGACATCCACCATTTTCTGCAAAATTGACATTAATTGAAGGTTTGCTGATCCCAGCAGGGTTTTCATCGCTGCTCCAACTGTAGCTGCTGTGTGCACAGGGGCAGGTAATGCACTTCCCATGGGGAATACCCCGTGTGCTTCTGGATTTAGCTTAGCCTACACACCCTGGAACTTCCTGGGTGCTCTGCAGTCCCCTGGGATGTGCAGGAATCCGTGGGAAGTCTCATGGGAAAGCAACTTTCCTGGGAAATCTGCAATTTTTATTGGGGTGGAAAATTAGAGCTGTGTAAATCCTGCAGGTACCTGGGAAGAGCCTTCCCCCAGTGCCAGCCCCGAGGGGCTGAGCATGGACAAACCTGCCCAGGGCTGGGGGAGGCTCTCTGAGCCCTGGTGGGAGATGCTCCTCTTGGCCTCACATCCCCAGATAACCGCAGGAGCTCTCATCTCCTGGTCTTTGTGTCTCATCTTCCCCTCCCACTCCTCCTGGGCTTTGCACTTTGCTTTCTGGTTTTGTAGGACCACATTATTTCGAGGCTGGTCTAGCAAGGTGAAAGCTCTGTCCTACGTTGCAGTGCTCAGGGTCATGCAGGGAGGGCTGTCACCTCCCCTGCAGAAGCAGGGATTGGATTATCAGAGCCCTTCACTTCCCAGTTGATTTACATCTTGGAGACATCCAAAAAACCAAAGCACAGTACTACTGGACAGAGTAGTAAATCAAAAACTGCTTAGGCTCAGACTCACCCAGCACTTGAGAGGGTCTGATATTGAACTCCACATTAATTTTGAGTGGATCTGAGAAAACCGTGTAGGTGGGAAAAGGCAGAGAATTTTGACTGCTGTTCTGTCTTCCATCATCCTTTTCCAGCGTAATTAACTCATCACAAATAATTCAGGCATTGAGTTCTTTCTCTTCATTTTCCCTGTGATCAGCCAACAAGTGCAGAAGTTTCTCGAGTTTATTCCTTGTTTCAATCTACTCACTGAATAATTGTTGCTGATAACTCCCCAAAGGGAGGAGGAGGAGGCTGTTCCTGAGCATCTCACTGTGTGTGCCAGCCAGAACAGGAGATCTGGGCCAGACTGGTTAGCTCTGGTCAGATTTGGAGTTTCCTCCCTTGATTTGATGAGCATGAAACCTAGAAAAGGCTTCTATGGGAAAAGATGACTTAAAATTTCACTCGCCACTAATCTGGCATTGGATTGGCTCCCAGCCTGCCCTGATATTTCTGTGATTTCAGGGTTATTCTTCCCAATTCCCCTCTGATCTCGTGGCTCTCAGATTGGTGTAACATCCTGGTTTCCTTACACTCCTGCCTGCAGACCAGTTCTCCAGGATATGATTGAAAACTCAGCCCTGGGCAGCAGCCCGGCCGAAGGGAACGTCCCCATCCATTCCAGCAGCTCCAAGGTTTCCACCTCCTTGTTGGGAGGTGCCCTTCAGAGAAGCCTCTTTCTCACTGGGGTGGCAGCTGATGCTTCCCACTAATTCAGAGCTGAGATAAAACCTCAGGGAAGCCCCAGAGCTGCAGGACCTTCACAGCCATAACTCTTCCCTCTGAGAGTATTCATGTTCTCGAGACTGATCGAGCTGGGGTTGAGCAGTACCTCACACTCCTTGAGGGGCTCTCCTCCTGCTGAGGGTGACATTTCCCACGAGCAGCAGGCAGGGATCTGGAATGCCAGCCAGTGAAAGCTGAGAGCCCACCAGGAATGATCTGAGGTGAAACCTTGAGAGCAAAAATCTGGGCTCACCGAAATCCAGCAAAGTTATTCCCACCCTGTTTGCAAAGGGAAGGAGCTTTTGGGGTGCTTTCTCTAAGGTTTCTCTAAGGAGACTCAAGTCTTCTTTCAAGTGTTCCTCCTGGTCATAAACTAAAGACAGGGAAGATATTTCTGTGGAAAACACCACTGCTGGATGTGTCACCTCTCACTTGGGACATTGCCCAGGGACAGGACAGGGCAACAACAAAACACAGCTAGAATTGGGAAAATGGAGAGGAAAGAGGAGAAGTTAAGAAAGTCAGATGAAAATAGGGAAGAGAAGAGCTGCAGGGTCCTGCTCCCTCGGGTCCCTGCTGCCAAGGCAGCATCCAGGCAGGCACAAGAAACTGGCTGGGGCTGCCACATGGGATGTGATTAACAGGAAACTGCCTTTTCCCCAACACTTTAAGTTAAAGGGGAAACCTTCCCACAGCCCTGGGAGTTGCTCACACTCAGAGGGGGACATGGGGCTTCCCTGGGTGGGGTGGGGGCTCCCAGGGGTGGAGGTGCCAGGGATGGGGCCATCCCTGGGGGTCAGCAGCCACAGGCAGCAATTCTTCTCCCTTCCCTCTCATCTCTCTGTACTCGTCCTACTTCTTCAAAGCTCCTGACCACCCTATCTCCCGTTTTGCCTCTCCTTTCTCCAAAGTGTGACATTCCCACCATCTGTAAGGCTGCCAAACAAGCGACTTTGCATTTCCCTGCAGGGCTGCGCTTCAATTAAGAGCTTTTCTTGATGTTTTAACTTTCACCTTGCTTAATTGAGGTTCCCTTTTCCAGCCTCCTCCTCCTTTTCAATGAGAGGCTAAAAATCTGGTTAACGGTGTTTGCAACAGGCAGCACCAGCCGTGCTTCGGAGGGCAAAGGCTGCTCCTGGCCTGGCCAACAGCCGTGGAGCCTGGAGCAAAATCCAGTGGAAAAACATAGGATCCAGGCTACCTAACCAGTGATGCTGCCCTTGTGCAAGCTCCTGGGATTCCTCACCCAGCACTTCAGCAGCAGCACTGCTCCTTTCCCTGTTGGAGAAGCAGGGACCCAAGTGATGAAGCCCAGCTGGGCACAGCCAGGTGCTGCTCAGCCCAGATTTCCCTTTCTGGAGCACCACTGCAGCACTACCACCCCCAAAGATTTTAGAAGCATGAGCTGGGTTAAATGCAGTGAAGTAAAAAAAACCAACCAAACAAAAAACAAAAGACTGTACAACCTCTTTAATTTGCCTGCTAATTTATGAGCAGGTAAGCTGCTCCCCTGCCAAGCTTTTCTTCACAAACAAAAAAGGGCTAGAAACACTTCATAAAAAATATTGAGCACTTCAGAAATTCCACAAGTCCTTGTGCAGGGATGGGGATAATTTTTTGTGAATGACTCATTTTTAAGAAAAGATAATGTGTGTGAAACAAAGCTCACCTTCATCTTACATCCAGCCTAGGCTGGGCTCAGGAGGCTCCCATTAGCCACACGCAGAGCTGCTCCCTGCTGAAACCCAATCTTCTCGGGAAAGAAGGAATTGGGAGCTTCCAGGGCGTTCCCCTCGTGCTGCTGGGAGCTGGGGAGGATGGCAGAGCCCTTGCAGGCTGGTCCCTCCCCATCCCTCTCCTGGCCCAGCCCTGCTGGTTCCTGCCAGTGGCCCCAGGTTGCTGGGAATGGAGCAGCTCTGGACTGGGATGCCCGGGAGCTCATGGGGCTCACTACAAAAGGTTCCCTCGCTCCCAGGCTGATCCCTGCTGCCCCCACATCCCCATCTTCCTACAGAAGGTCCCCAGCTTCCTCCCCAGAGCGGCTGCGCTCACTGAGCCGCTCCCATCCAGGTGGTGCCAGATGTCCTTGAAACGCTGCCGAGGGAAGGGACAAATGTCTGCAAAATCACTCATCTCTTGCTGTCCCGACCATTTTATTTCTTCCCTCTTGCTTCTAAAAGCCGGGACCCTCCTTGTCAGCTCTGCAGTGCTTTGAAACCTGAGCTGCCGCGCTGCAACACATCCGCAACTTCAGGTGCAGCTTTTATTTCTGGCCTTGGAACGATGTAACAATTTCTGATCCTGGGTGCTTGGTCGTCTCTAAAAATCATTCATTTGCAGAATTCCGTCGCCTCACAGCGCCGTGGTCTGGGATTTGGGAGGGAAGAGCAGGAGCTGGAGCAGAAGGGCGGCTCGGAGCCCGTGCCGGAGCCTCGCAGATGGAGGAGCAGACGCTGCCACGGGGGGAGCCACGGGCTGGCAGCGAGGGCAGCGGGGCCAGCAGGAACGGGGGAGCGCGGGAGCTGCACGAGGAGCGGGATTTCCCAGCCCCGAGGGTTGGGCACTGCCCGCAGGGAGTCAGGACGGGCAGCTCTTCCATGCCAGTGCAAAGCCAGGCGGGAGGTGGCCGGAGGAGCCCGGCCCGGCTCATCCGAGGCGCGGGGATGTGAACACAGCTCCAGCCTCGGAGAAATTCCGGGGGAGGTGCACGGATATTTTTGTAGACAATAATTTTGGTTAACAGAGAGAAAGTCAGTTTTATAGGGGCTTTTAGGAGGATGCCTGCCAGCATGAATAAATGAGCACTCTCGCCTGGCTCTGGGGACAGGCTGGGGATGGGGCTGGGGGCACAGCGAGCCTCAGGAGGCTCAAAGGACCACGGGCCCACCACGCCCTGCTCCGTGGAGGGCTCGAAGCCTGGCCATCACCGGAGCCACTGAGAAAAATGCTGTTTTACCTTTTACAGATCATTTAGTGCTCTAATGAGATACCTTAAAAATACAAACGAGCCGCCTGATACGGCGGGATGCAAACCTGTCTCCATGGCAGTGATTTTCCTGAAGACGCTTTTCATCTCCGGCTGCTGGAAGCTTCGACGTAAAAATTTATCGTGCGCCCTCCCCTAATAAAATGTGATGGTTTTACTGTATTTTTTATATAAATGTACATTTAGTTGTGAATTATACCAAGAGGCAGGCGCTGGCTGTGGTCGAGCCTGCGACACGCGGCATAAATCACAGCTCCCTAGCAACTTCCCAGGACCGCGGACTTGTGCCTAAGGGTGTGAGTAACTTCTATTGACTTCAATGAAAGTTTCTGGTGTGCTGCCGTGAGAGAATAGGCCCCCAGAGGCTCATTTGCTGTTGATTAAAAGCAGGAGACTGATAGCATCGGGCACACGGTGCAGCCGAGCGCTGCCGCTTCCCCCGCGCCGCCGCCGCGCCTCGGAGCCCGGCCCTGCTGCTCCGGGGAGCCCCAGAGCTCCCTGAAATGCATCTCGCTTCTGACCCACAAAGTGCCTGTTTCAGCTCTTACACCCCAAACACGCCCAGTGTCGCCTCAGTGTCACCCCAGCTGCCCTGCAGCGGGCTGGTTCCCGTGTGCCCGCCGCAGGCTGCCCGTTCTCACCTCCCCGGGAGCATCCCACCCTCTGCCTGACTCCCAGAAGCTCCGGGGCTGCCTCAGCGCTGTGTGAGGCACGGAGAGACGGCGACAGGGCCTTAGGGGGTCACAGCTCGCACTGCCCATAAGAGCAGCCCCAGCCTGGCTGCTCGTTTCTTGGCCAGCGTGTCCTGGGTGAGGCGGGGGGGTGTGTGTGGATGTGTCAGCAGAGCCCCCGAGCCCGTGGCTGGGGCATCAGGCGATGGAGCAACTGCCTTTGATGTGATTGAGTTTAACGAGCAGCGCGGGACCTCGAGAGCTGCCCCATCAGCACGATCAGCCGAGCTCTCCAGGGAAAGGGCTGCGCCCGGGAGATGGGGAGATGACTGGTGATGGAGGAGTAGCAGATGGTGTCTCTCAAGGAGAACGCTGGGACAGTAATTACAAGAGACAAGAGGAGAGCTGCTGGCTCACGCACAAGAATTTGTCCAAGCAATCATGAGAAGCACAATTCTCTCCCGAGAGCGCCATGGGGGAGGAAGACTTTTGCCAGCGGGCTCCCGGTGCCGCTGCCAGAGCCCCCCGCCTCTCCAAGGGGCACGGACGTGTCTGTGACTCCCCGTTCCCAGAACAGTCGTGGTTTCTGTGCTTCGGGCTCGCCTTTGCCTCCTCCCTCTCTGCCTGCCTTTGCCAACTTCCCAAACGCCTTCCCGTTTGTGCCAGCTTCCCAAACACCATCCCGCCTTTGCCAACTTCCCAAACGCCTTCCCGTTTGTGCCAGCTTCCCAAACACCATCCCACTTGTCCCGACTTCCCAACAGGTCTGAGGCAAAGACATGACTTTGGTTCTCGTGTGGGACGAGCTGTGCCGGGAGGGATGGACTGGGAGCATCCCTTCCCAGGCGCGCTCAGGGAAGGAAAAAGCAGAGCAGAGCTCACAGCTTGCAAGTGCTTTCTCTCCTTCTTTTGCCCAGCTGTGATTTTACGCCTTATTGCCCCTCTACCCCGTGCCCTCATTTTTCTACTGTACCATGACTCCCGATTCCCCTCGGAGCAGTTCCCTGCCAGCCAGAGGGGTTCGGGAGGAGTTTAATTAGAGCTCCTGTCCCTCACCGCCGCCCCCCCGCTCCCGCCCGTGTCCCTGTCCCTGTCAGTGGAGGGTGAGGAGGGCTGTGCCAGCTCGGGGTGCTGTCACCGGGAGGGATCCCCCGCCCGTGCGTCCCCATTGATGCTTTAACTCTGCAATGCAGCCTGAGCAGGAGCTGAGACCTGCAGGTGACAAGGAAATCGAGGCTAATTAGAACTGCTAATTAGATCTCCGCTGAAACCCCGCCTCTGCTGTGTGCCCCTGGGCTGTGCTCCGGGGTGAGTCCCTCCTGCTCCGCAGGGTCCTTCTGCCACTCCAGCGGCCGCACACACAGCAGCCAAAAAGGAATAATAATAATAATTTGTAAAAAAGGCACTTGGCAAGGCTGAAGGATTTCACGTCACGCTGCCACTGACTTGGGCACAGCCGCAGCCCCGGCTCCGCCGAGGGCACCAAGCCAGGAATATCCAAGGGAGATCTATTGCACCTCCCATTGATCCAGCTCAGGGAGCAGCTCCCGGATGCCCCATCCCTGGAAGTTTCTAAGGCCAAGTTGGACAGGGCTTGGAGCAATCTGGGACAGTGGGAGGTGTCCCTGCCATGGCAAGGGGTGCAATGAGATGATCTTCAAGGTCCTTTTCGACCCAAACCATTCTATAATCCTAACACCTTTTGCCATTTCCATCAGCAGTCCCCACCAGCAGGACCAGGGCAGGCGGCACAGCCCTGATTTACTGCCACACTTAAGCCTGTGCCTAACTTTAAGTGCACGAGTAGATCCATTGACTTCAGTGGTTTAAGGTTCGACATTTGTAAGTAAGTTGCAGAACAAGGACCTACATTATTCATCTGAAACCCCGGGTAATGCATTCTTAGGAAATAACTACCAAACTCCACAAATCCCTGCTGAAAGGACATCCTAAAGCCCTGCCTGGATGGAGAGATTAGCTGGGATTGCTTTGTAAACACCGCACATACATACATACAGATATATGTATTTCTCTACCAGGCAGTGCAACTCAGACTTGTCGCGATCCCAGCTCTGCCTCCCTGGGAGGAGACGGGAGAGGGGCTCCAGCAGCCAGCAAAGCAGCACAGTGCAGATCAGCCCTCCCCACAACGCAGCCTGAGAGGGGACGATGCAATTAAGCAAACTAATTGAAGTGCAAATGTAGGTGCTTATACCAGAGACTGCCAGGCAGCGTCGGCCATAACCACAGCCGCAGCTCAGCTCCTCTCATTGCAGCATCAAGATGATATAAAGCCATGTCGAGTTAAGACACAGGCATAAAATGCTGCAAGCAGAGCATTTTATGTCCTTTATTCTGCTCCAGGGACCCCCTGGGAGCAGCAGAGCCGGCCCTGGGGTGCAGACCCAGGTACTTGCGGGAGGTGAGCAGAGCCGGCCCAGCAAAGTGAAGGCCAAAGCTGGGCCCCCCGGCCACAAAGCAGGGCTGGTGAGGCACAAAGCAAGGAGCCCTTAAATCCCTTATCCTCCCAGGATAAGGGGGAGGTCCCCAATGAGGCTGCTCCCACCTCCTCAGCACCCCCTGGGCATGGCTGTACCATGTCAGGACATGCATTACACCTCCCCTCGCCACAGGATGGGGAAGAGATTTCCTCCAGGATGGATTTCGGGTGGCTGGGAGGGAAAGCAGCTCTGCCATGGCAGGATGCACCCCATTTGTGGGGAGCAGAGCAAGGCACCTCTGTTTGCGAGGATAGGCAGGAAGCACCCAAGGTTTTCCAGGTTTGCAGGAGTCACCCAAGGTTTTCCAAGCGCGGGGAGCAGCCCGGCAGGGGCAGGGCCGGCACCGCGCATGCCTCGCTGCCGGCGGCCAGGAGCTGCCTGGCAAAATGAGCTGAAACGACACGGGTTTGAGCCATTTCATAAAATGTAATCGAGAATTATGTCCCTGTTGTGCAATTCCAGCTGATAGTTGGAAAGAAAAAAAAAAACCCAACCCAGAACTCTGTTGAAAGGATCTCATTCTGCATTCAGCCTGATGAGCAGCAGGAGGAATCCCTGCCGCATCCACGTGTGTTCCGTGGCATCCTGTGGGATGTGCACCTTTTCCGTGCATTGCACACCTTTTCCATGCTCTGTGCCGTGTCTCTGCACGTGGGTGACCTGGATGTGCACTGATGGGGGCGTTTGTGCCTGTCGCTGTGAGCATCCCTGCCAAAAAACCGGGAGCAGGTGGAAGAGGGCCACAAGTGGGATGGATCCATCTTCCTCGTTGTGCTGATGCTGGTGAGATTCCAGCAGCGGGAAGCAGGGAAAGCCAAACGTTATGGATCCCTCAACCACTGTTATTTGTCCCCTTGTGCATCGCTGGTATTTTGCATTAAAATATATGTTGTTAAATTTATGCCTTAATATATATATAGATGTGTAATATGGCTGAGTTACAGTTGCTGTGGGAACTATAACTTTCTCTTTTCCAAGGGGCTGTTATATGTCTTATTATGCTGGATCATCTGGAGGGTGGCTGGGAACAAGATTGCTGCTGTTAATCCTTCAGCACGGAGGGTGATTAGAGGCAGCAGAGCCGAGCTGCGAGCCGGGCTGTGCCTGCAGGTGGGCAGCGCCACACGTCGGGCGACTCCGCTCCTCTGGGGCGGAGGATCCGGGCGACAGCACGCTGTGAACCAGGTGTAAATCATCTCCGTGAGCTGCTTTCCTGCTGCCCCGGAGCCCTGCTGGGCTGCGGGCTGGGGACCAGTGCAGCTGGGCTTGGACTGGGACCGGCCACGCTGCTGCCACCTCCCTCAGGTGACAAACAGGGCGAAGGTCCTGCTTTCCCCACAGCGGGGAAAGCTTGGCCAGGGTTTGGTGAGATCCATCCCTGCCAGCCTGAGCCATCGCTCCCCACCTGGGAGCTGGGAGCCAGGAGAAGGGCAGATCCCACACCCCTCCTGCTCCTGCCCGACTTCCATCCCGACTCTTGGCCTGGGCGGGACTTGTCCAAGCCCTGCTCCACGGGAGGAAACGCCTGTCCGTGGCTCTTCCATAGCCGATCCCAGCCCAGCTCTTCACAGGACGTGTCCTCCCAGCTTCATCCCCACCTGAGCAGCGCCCGGGGGCACCGAGACGCTGCTGCGACCCCCACGCAGGCCGGATTCATTCCCGAAATCCTGGCGCCGGCTGCCCCCAGCGTCTTGGTGGGGTTTGTTTGTGGTTCGGTGGCCGCCGAGGGGGCTGATTAAAGGCTTTGATGGGCCACGGAGCGGCTGACTTGCGGGGAGCGCCGAGGTCACGGCGGGCAGAGCACAGAGAGAGGAGGGCTTTGGTACCAAACGCGGATTACTCACCGAGAAACTGCCTCGGGGTACTCGTGTTAGTGAGAGGCTAAATGGGCTTCTTGGCGTTTAAGTAGCTATTCCTTTCCCTCCTTTTGTTTTTAGCTTTTTTTTTATTATTATTTGCAGAAGCCACCGCTGTTCAAAATCTTCAAGGTGCATGATTTAAGGGGAAGGGAAATAATTTCTTGCTGCTAAACGCTGCCCCATCGGAGCCCTCCCTCGCTGCTGCAGCAGCTATGGGCTCCTAAAAAGGCACATTTCGGTGCCAGGGATCGGCGGGGATGAAGCCCCCGGCACTGAAAGGTGGCACGGGCTCCAAATGTCAGCGGCAGCCCAAGGAGCAGCCCCGACCTGCCCGTGGAGCAGGGCTGGAGGGATCCTTCAGCACACCCAAACACAGCCAAGCCCGGGCAGGGCTGAGATGCCAGCTCCCAAACCTCCCTTTAAGCTGGGTTTGGAGCTCTGGGAAGCCTGGCTTTTCCTTTAAAGCATTGATCCCAGCTGAGCTCAGCCCTGCAGCCCATGATCCAGGAGCCAGGGGCTGGCTCAGGGGTTTCCACCCCAGTCACCACCTCACATCTCCCTTCAGGGGGCAACATTCCCCACACAGAGGTGTCCTCCACATCATCGTGGCCTCCCATCACTCTCCTGCTGGGGGAGATTCATGCCAGATATAAATAATCCTCCAGCCGAGGTTGCAGGAAGGAGTTATTTGCAGAGGAGGGACGAATCCCACTGCAGGGTGATGTTCCCTGCATGACAAATGGCTGGGGTAGCACTGTTTGAGTCTATCCTCACTGTGAGGAGGTCGAGAGGCAGGGGATGTTGTGGGGACAGGGTGGGTTTGGTGCTTGGTGCCCCAGGAACAGAGCCATGGGAAGAACACTCACAGGAGGTGAGGCTTCCCTTGGGCCTTATCCCTGTTAGTTCAGATCCCTCCCAGGTGACTTCTCAGCTTTCCTGCTGTCACTCAGCCTTCAGGAGCAAGGATTTCTAGATGAAATGAAAAGGAAAACTGATAGATCTGCAGGCTCAAGCCAGGGCTTCACCAAAGCCCAAATCCCTCTCACCATGGGGGGGTGAGGATTTCTCCCCATCCTGTTACAGGACGACAGCAAAAATAACCTGGCATAAAGCCAAACAGAAAAGTTGGATGAAGCTGTTGGAAGATGAAGCCATGGCCTTCCTGGCTGCCCTGGTCACACTCAGACAGCCTGGCCCTACCTGTGCATGCCCTGCTGACTCCTGCCTGTGTAGCTGGCACTGCCCAGGCTCCCCAGGGAATGGGCACGGCCCCGAGGCTGCCAGAGCTCCAGGAGCGTTGGGACAGCGCTGCCAGGGATGGACAGGGTGGGGTTGCTGGGGGGTCTGTGCAGGGCCAGGAGTGGACTAGGCAATCCCTGTTGGCCCCTTCCAGCTCAGGATATTCCAGGATCCTCCTGCCTGCACATCCGTTCCCTGCACTGCCCTCCCTGCCCACACCCCGTGGCCACCCCTTCCCTGCTCTCACAAACACGAGGCAGGCACAGTGCTGATGGAAGAGCACTGCAGTGAAATGACAGAGATTTCCCTCCCACAATGCTGGTGTTTTAAACTTCCTTATGTCCTAAATGTCCCAAGGTTGCTGTTGTCTCTGCAGCTCCACTCACGGTATGAATGCAGCACGAATTCCACACCGAGGGCTCCGTGCTGGGGGAGGGAGACGCTGGGGCTGGCATTTCCCAGTGCTGCCTCACCTCTGTCCAGGCCTTTACTGGTGCCTTGCATCAGGACAAGTGCAGAAATCAGGTTTTGCTCTGTAATTTGCTTTTTGATTGCAGTACAGGGCAAGCAGAGGTTTGGAGGAGAGCCTTGGGAGTGGAGTGGCATTAGGGTGGCACCTGGCTGATGTTCCTGCTCCCATCCTGGCCCTGGATGACAGCGGGGTTGGGAGAACAGGGACTCATGGAATCACCAAATGTTCTGAGTTGGAAAGGACTCACAGGGAGCATTGAGCCTGGCTCCTGACCCTGCACAGGACAGCCCCAAGAACCCCACCCTGTGCCTGGCTGTGCCAGGGGCTGCAGGAAAACACCTGCAGGGGAAGGAGACAGCAGGGCCAGGGAAAGAAATGTCCACGGACACCAGGGAAGGCACCCGAAGGCCCTGCTGCCTGCCCTCCCTGTGCCTCAGTTTCCCCATCTGCAGAAAGGCTGCCTGAGCTCCCTTGGGTGGCTGTGCTGAGGTGGAGGCTGTGTTTGGCACCCCTGGGTGAAGCACATCCCAAGCCCTATCCTGGGACTCACAGTGCCCAGGGAGGGCAGAGAGCCAGGTGCCTGTGCCCAGCTCTCATCCTATCCTTGGCACACATCCATCCACCTCAAGGGGCTGCATTTCCAGGAGCCCTGGCTGTGCCCAGCAGGACACGGTTCTGCACTTCACCTGCTGCTCCTCATCTGAGTTTCTCTGACCCTCGAGTCCTGTTTGGTTTGACGTCACTCCCAGCCTTTTGTCCATCCCCACAGCTCCCTCTCTGCCTGGTCCTGCCTCACATCACCCACCATCTCTCCTGGCACTTTTTGCCAGGGGCCCTGCCTGGGTTTGGGATTTGCACCACCTGGTTTGATGCCACTTGCCTCTGCCCCTTGCCCACAGTTCTTTCTGCCTGTTCCATCAGCCCTTCTCTTCTCTGCCCCCACCCTCCCCCCATGTTATTTGTTGTAATTTGGTTTTCTGGCATTCTGCTGGGTTTTATTTTTCTTGGCATCTCATCTTTGGGGATTTCACTCACATCATTTCAGCCCAAATCTGCATTGACATTATTATGGTTCTCCTCTTCAGGCTGCCCACTCCTCCTGCGCAGCCAGCGCTGCTCCGATGCTCCCTGACAGGGTTTGGGGACAGTGCTCCCTGTCCTCATTCCAGGGTTTGCCTCTCTGGCGTGCGACTCCTCACGAGCACAGCTTGGCCTCGGGCGAGCTCAGCAGAGCCCGGTTTAGTTTAGAGATGGGGAAACGTTCCCAGCCTGAGACAGGAGCAGCTGCAGGGGCTGGGGCTGGCTGGAACAGGGAGCTGCCTGTGGCCTTGTCCCACAGAACAGCACCTCCTTTCTGCCCCATTTTCCTGGTCACAGGAATTCTGCTCCAGCACCTAAGAAGGTGAAGGAGCAGGATCTCACCTGCAGAGCTGCCCCAGCCCTGGGGCCCAGCACAGCAAGGACCTGGAGCTGCTGGAGCCAGGCCAGAGGAGGATCCAGGATGAGAGAGGGATGGAGCAGCTCTGCTGGGAGGAGAGGCTGGCAGAGCTGGGATTGTTCACCTGGAGAGGAGAAGCTTTGGGGAGGCTTAATTGCAGCCTTCCAGTGCCTGAAGGAGCAGACAAGAAAGACTACTTACAAAAGAATTATTTACTGCTGGTATCTCCTTCCCATTCTGGTTTGTCACATCCCTGCATGTCCCTGCCCAGACAATTTGTGCTTTGTTCAGCTGTGGTATGTTCCCAGGGCTGGGGATTAATGTTGGCAAGGAAGGTGCCAGGGAGCTCCTCAGGCTGTCCAAGCACTTGCAGCAGGTGAGGAGCAGAAGGACAAACACCCTGCCTGTGGGGGACACTCCAACCAGCTTCTCCTTACAGTTAATTTGGACAGCAACTGTTCCACGGCAGTGAACTTCAGAATTACCAGTCATGGGATCACAGAATCGCAGCATGGCCTGGGTTGGAAGAAACCTTAAATCCCATCCAGTGTCACCCCTGCCATGGCAGGGACACCTCCCACTATCCCAGGCTGCTCCAAGCCCCGTCCAGCCTGACCTGGGACACTGCCAGGGATCCAGGGGCAGCCACAGCTTCTCTGGGCACCCTGTGCCAGTTCCTGAATTCTCTCCAGCAGCTCCAGGTCCTTGCTGTGCTGGGCCCCAGGGCTGGGGCAGCTCTGCAGGTGGGCTCTCACCTGAGCACAGGGGCACAATCCCCCCTGCCCTGCTGCCCACGCTGGGGCTCAGCCCAGGGCTCAGGGGGGTTCTGGGTCAGGGCAGGTCCAGCTCTCACCCCCAGCACCCCCAGGTCCTTCTCCCAGGGCTGCTCCAGCTGCTCATCCCCAGCCTGGACTGACCCCGGGGTTGTCCCCAGTCCCACCTGCCAAACACATGTCCCAGCCTGAGCCCCCTGCGAGCACGAGCCAGGGATGGAGCCTCGTCCCCAGATCCCAGCACCTGTGAGCTTGGCTGGAGACAGCAGATTTCACCCTCAGTCAGAAAAAAATAGAGATGGAGGATGCATGGAGGGAGCCAAGAGGGAAAACACGATCAGCCAGCCGGTGTCACAGGAGGAGCTCCAGCATGGCGTGTCTGAGCAGAACAGCCCGTCCCTGTCACACCCCGTGTGCTGCAGCCACCGCCGAGGAGAGCGGGGTCTGGGGGTCTGGGCACGGCACCCAGCGGGGAACTGCGAGTCCCCACTTCCTCCAGCACAGCCCAGATCCACATTTAGACTCTCTGGGAAATGCTGGCTGAAAGGAAGCTGGCACGAAATTTCCATTTGCAGTCACAGGGGTTTTGGGGAAATCAATCTCTTTAGAGTCCTTTGGAAACCTCAGTCTGGTGGCTTTAAATATTTACTGTACTCCTGCACACCAGATGCCAAAATTGCAGGGTAGGTTCTCCCAGGCAGCCCGTTGGTGCAGGCACTGTGAGACTCCAACCCAGCCTGTGCAGGTGCTGATGAAAAACAGTCCTTAATATGATTGTGATTTGCAGTTGAAAATCTCTGAAGTGCTTTTGAATTTGGGGGGAAAATCAGAAATAATTTTTTGTGCCTGCAGAGCATTAGAGTCCTTCATGGTGGGACAAGGGAGGTCCCTGCCTCGGCCAGCTGTGCCCACCACCTCCTGCTGCACAGAGCAGCTACAGGAATGCCCACCTGAGATCACCCCCTGGTGCTCCTCTGGCTCTGGATGACTCAGCTGGGGAAAGTGGGAGGCAGAGGTGACGCTCGTCCTGCTGCGGGGGAATGGCAGTGCCACTCGGAGCCTTTGAAGTGCCCAGAGGGAGCATCGGGAGCCTCTGGGATCCATCATTTTTTCTCATAACATAACAGCGGGTGACATCTATATTCCCCCTTTTGAAGATGCCTCTGGTGTCCCTGCTTGCTTCGGGGAGAGCCCTTATTCAAACCCTAAAACTTCAACGAGAGAGCCCCAGGAAAACCCTGCCGGGGCTCAGCAAACCCCGCTGGGCATCGCTCGGGGTGGACAAATCTCACCTGCTGCTGGAGGCTGGGTTTGGCTCTGCAGGGAGCAGGGACTTGCTTCAGATGTCCCTCAGGTGTGCTCAGAGCCTGGGGACCCTGCCGTGGGACACGGGGACACGGCTGAGGGACAGGGGGACACTGCTGAGGGACACGGGGACACTACTGAGGGACAGAGGGGCACAGCGGAGGGAC
>VZRX01006859.1:166297-195650 GCA_013398075.1 Notiomystis cincta
GCCCCCAGGGCTTTGTCCAGCGCGGCCTCAGCTGCTGCCCGAGCCTGGGGACACGGCCCGAGGGGAGAGGCTGGCACGGCCCCGCTGGTCCCGCTGGCACTTCCCTGAAATGTTTATTCCTGCCCATCTAAAGCTGCTGGGCCGCCCCTCGGTGCCGTTAGAACAGCGGGCAGCTCTCCGAACCCCGTCCCTGGGCGCCGCGCCCCAAACCGCGCGGTCGCAGCCCGGTCCCGCAGCCCCCGAGGCGCCAGGGTGGGCACACGCGGCGGCTCCGTGGGCCGGTGGCTGCTCTGCAGCCCTGCAAGCGCCAAGCTCGGCTTGGGGGTAGCTGCCCCCCTCTGCCCCTGGGAGGGCACGAGAACAGCACCCCTGGCCAGCCCACCCCTGCCAGCCGTCCTGGTGCTTTTGGTGGCAGTGTCCGAGTCCAGATGTCCAGCGCTGACCAGCCAGCTCCCTCTGGAAATCAAATACCAGCAGGTTGAAACCTAAAGAAATGCCAGGGCTCATTCAGCAGCCCTGAACTCCAGCAGGGTCACCCGGCCAGGACTTCCCACTTCAGCTCATGGATTAACAGTGTTCTGCACATTTTCCTCCTCCAATGCCAGCTGAGAGGTTCAGTGTTGCTCTCCAGGCTATAATTTACAGGAGACACGTGTGGGAAATACCAGAACCATGAAATCACAGAGTCACAGAGTGGTTTGGATTGGAAGGGACATTAAAGATCGCCTCATTCCACCCCCTGCCATGGGCAGGGACACCTTCCACGAGCCCAGTTTGCTCTAAGCCCTGTCCGGCCTTGGAGGATTCCAAGGATGGGGCAGCCACAGCTTCTCCGGGCAATAAATCCCCAGCAACCCCACGATGGGTGCTGCTGTTGGTATCTCCAACAGTTTTGCAAGCTGGAAAAGAAGGAAGAACCAGAACATAACGTGAACAGCTGGAATGTAACACAGTGCCTGGTGCATGCAGCAGGATGGGGGCTCAGTGACACAAACACGGGGCTCTGCAAAGCTCTGACAGCTCCCAAAGCCACCAAAAGCACCAGCTGGGCAACTCACTGGCTCTGCTTCAAAGCCATCTTACTGATGAAAGGGGAAAGGAAGGATTAAAAACCCCTCAGCAGTAAAACCTCAGCCTTGCTCAGCCTGGCTCTTGCAGCAGCACTGAAGAAAGGGAGATGCTATAGACTCAGAGCTCAACCACCTCCCCACCACTTTCCCAGCTCGCCTCCCAGCGCCAGGAATCCAGAGCCCAAAACAAGGGGCAGAGTAAGAACCAGGTTGGCACAGAAGGTGGAAACACCACGGATGGGTCTGAGCAGTTCCTGGTCCCAGACATCTCCTGTGCCTTGGCTGTGCCCTGGCTGCAGGGAAGGGCACCCAGTGCTCCTGGCACATCTGTGGGGATTCTCCAGGCTGGTGCAGGGATTTGGGAGGGCAGCACAGACCCAAGGACCTGCACCACGAGTTGCTGCAGTGTGGGGACAGGACCTGGGGCTGTGCGCCTGCAGCCCCAGCAAAGGCAGAGCTTTCGTAGGGAGGAGCTGAGTGAGCCCTGCTCTTCAAGCTAGGGCCCTTGGGCCCAGAGAACCAGGAAAAAAATAACAGCCTTATAAAAGACTAATTAGGGACAATCCTAGCTCCTCTATAGCCAATAAGTTTTGCTATTAACTATTATCAAGGCTAGATTTTACCCAAGGAGATTCCCTATTAAAAAACAGCTTAATTAAAGTGGGTAGAAAGCCCTTGTAGGTCTCCCTACTCCCACACCAGCACCCCAGGCAGGCAAGTTCCAACCACATTGCCTTACAGACCTGAAACAGGGATCAAGGGGAGATAAAAGGGATGGGAAGAGCCCAGGGGCTCAGCTTACACATGGAGCAGGGAGATGGCTCCTTCCCACAGAGCACCCTCCCCAACCCAACATCCCAGCCCATTCCTGTACAAACATCCCCCACTCTTCCAGATCCTGTCCTCCCTCTCCTGCAGCCCATCACCAGCTGCCCTCCCCCAGCAGCCCCTCAGTTCTTTCTCTGATGTCTCCTCCTGCAGATATTTTAAGCCCCTGTGGTACCCAGGCTGTTTGCAGCCGGATGGAAGCAGGAGGCTTCTCTCTCATCTGTCAGGGTGGATGCAAACCAGAGCCAGCAGGGTACAGGCCAGATAAACTGGGAGAGAGCTTTATATAACTGGAAAGAAAGAGCCAAATCAATCCTCATCCTGCCACAGACTGGAGGGTTGGGATGTGCCAGGAGCTCTGCCTGTGCTGAGGTGCTCTGGCTGGCAGCAGCCTGGGGGTCTGGGCTGGGGATGCTCATCTCCCTCCAGACCAGAGGAAACTGTGTTTCACCTCCATCCTGGGAAAGCAGGAGCTCCCAAGGCTGATGTTGCCACAGGAGGATGCTGCAAAGCTCCAGTTGGGTTGTTTAAATTCAGATTTGGAGGAGAGATTTTGCCTTAATCGAACAAATGCATCATGTGAGGCATTTCCCATTTAAACGTCTGGAAGAGATGCTAACTGAGGGATGGGTGTGACATGAGCAACATGCTCTGGATCCAGAGGGCTCGGGAAGCAGTGGAGCTGCTCCCAGGGTGTGAGCTCTGTGCTCAGTCCACGTGCCAAGCACCCCTTGAGGGCAGAGCCTGGATCAAGTGCTGAAATATCCAGCAATTCTTCCAACTTTGTTCCAAAGGAGAGGAGGAAGGGAGCTCTACTTTGCAAGAGCACGAAATCCACTGTACAACATGGAGCTATCTCATATAAAGATATAGGAATAACCAACCCAGCTCCAATTTCACACAAACCAGGCATTTTTCTTGTTGCTTCCACAGAAGAGTCTTCCCTGCGAGCTTTCCCGGTGCCATGCAGTTGGGCTGCTCGGAATTACACACAGAATGCAGTAAATAAGCGTGGCTTGGATTGGGGGCTGAGCTGCTTAGTGCAGGAAGGGCAGCCAGGCATCCTGGGAGAGGTGTGGGCTTTGGGGGATCCATTGGTTTGTTTGGGATAAGCATCCCACAGGACAAGAGTTTGGCTGATCCCTGCACTTGCTGCTCCTGCGAGGAAGAGCGAGGACGTGGTGAGAGTGAGGATTTCTTGTAGCAGGGATGGGTCTTTCCAGGAAATATCCAGAAAGCACCATTTCCTAAGCTGGGCTGGGTGCTTAGAGAGAGTTGAAGATTCAAAATAATTGCTGGAATGGAATGTGAAAATGACAGCTCTTTTTCTGCCTGGTGTTACACTTCACTGCTCTTCTCCCTCCTTTTATTAATTCCTGTGACTTCATAAATTTGAGGAAAGCTCCCATTAGTCACAGTTGCTTTCCCACTCATCCTTGGTGCCTTTCAGCAATAAGTCCAGGCTAACTGGTGCCCATGTAAAATAGATTTCATGAAGGCAAGGATTTCCCTGAGTCCAACCACGAGCTGACCAACCACCTCATTCTGTCTGTGTAGTGTTGCCTCTCTGAGAGAAGTCAAGCTCGGAAGGCAGAACCTCATGATTTGGGACAGATACTTAATATCAAATAAATCCTTGCTCCAACTCCACCATCTCCAGCTGCCAGTGAAGAGCACCAGGCCAGGAACGAGCACCGTCAGCAGGATGATCCCTTCCAGGTATGTGGAGCTGATCTGGCAGAGGAAACTGCAGTCAGCCCCGAAGGAGCCTCAGCTCTCCCGTTCTGCCCCAGACTGCGCCAGCCGTGGGCAGGGGGCGGCTCTCGGCACAACGAGCCCGGCAGCTTCCCCACCATTTCAGAGCTCGAGGGTTCCCTACTTGCATCCTGTGCAGACCACGTTTAATTCCAAAAATTTCATTCCAAAGCCTGCGTGAGAGTTTCAAGCCTCCTTCCCCCTTTCCCAGGTGTGAAAAGCTCCCGGTGAAAGTGAATACTAAAGCAGGGGCAGCTCAGCCTCGGGAAACAAGGTGGGAAAAGCGCCGGGAACATCCGAGGAGCCAGCTCTGGCCAAAGCCTGCCCGAGACACTCTGTTCCAGTGGGTTATCGCTCGCCCTTGGTCTGAACACCGCTTTTTCCCCTTCCCAGCTCCGTGGAGCAGCCGGGCAGCAGAGTGGCTCCGTGGCGGTGCCAGGGGGGACAGAGCCGGGGGACGGTGCCAGGGGACAGTGCCGGGAGGGGCAGACCCCCGAGCCTCTCCAGCTGCCCGCCCTGCAGCAGAGCCAGCTGCCCGAGGCTGGCACTGCTGGCACTGGGGAGGATGTGCTGGCTCCCGGCGTGGCACAGGCTGTCTCCCCGCTCGTCCCGCTGGCACCCAGCGCTGCGCTGGCGTCACACCCCGGTGGGCTCGGTGCCACCCCGGCAGATGGGCAGCGTGGCAGGGCTGCGGGAGGAGCGGGCGCATCCCCCGGCGGGGTATTAGGGCAGGATTTATGTTCGGCAGTGTTAAACCGGCGGCTCCTGCAGTGTCCCGAGCCCTCTGGAGAAGGAGCCGAGCCGCTGAGTGCGGGACAGGGTGAGCACTCTGAGCCCCCCTGTTGCCAGCATCTCCACAATCCCGGCCCTCTGCTACAGCAATCACTGCCCCAAGTCCTGTAGCTCCTTCCCAAGAGCTCAGCTCCCCTCTGGAATCAGCCACAGGCGCTCCCAAGGCTTCCACAGCACGGGGATGGGAGCATCCTTCCCTGCTCCGGCTGAGTTTGCTGCAAACGGCTGCAGCTCCCCCCGACGCTATGCAGAAAATGCCTTGGCTGCTGCCAGCACTGCAGCTGCTGCATCTGAGGGCTGACCCCAAAATAACAACAGGGACACGCCGTGAAATTCCGAGATAAAACAACAATAAAAACGATCTTTATTGCTATCACTAAAAGCACTAACAGCAGCACTTTGTTCAAGCTGAGCTCTAAAAGCAGGGTTTTAAAGCCTGCCCAGGGGGATACGTGCCAGCAGTACATGGAGCTTCCCCAGGCTCCTTCCTAAATACTGCACCCAGCATCTTGGGTACAGCCTGGTGCTTTGTGTTCTTCTGCGTGCTCTGTGTCAGTCTTGATTTGTGCAATAAAGACCAATTGGTTTTGAGTCCCTTTGTGCCAGTGTAGGGTTATCATATTCCAGCAAAAAGGGGTAAACAAATACTGAGATTTCACAAGCAAACCACCTCAGCATGGAAGCTTTGAGGTGCTGCTTGCCCCTGCTCCATGCCCGTGTCCTGTGCCCGTTTGACCACGTTGTTTTGTGCATGGCAAGTGAAGATCTGCTGACAAGTCACACCAGAATCCCACTGCCAGGGAAGAGTGGCACAGAGGCTTTGCTGAGCATTAGCACTTCAGCTGGAATCTGTTCCAGAGCATCCCAGAGCTGTGCTGTCCTTGTGCCCACATCCTGGCTGCTTCTCTGCCAGCTGGTCTTGGCCAGTGCAGAGCTTGACCCCTGGCTTTCTGTGCCACTGCCCCTCGCTAACTCCTCCTCAGAACACCAGTGCTAATCTTCATCCTGAGAGTTCTACTGGAAAAAGGTGTCTTCCCTTCCCCTGGGAGCCAAGGCCAAATGGCACAGTACCCCAAATTATTTGCACCAGGTTTTTGTTTCCTGTAGGTGTCTGTGTCACATCCCTTCTTCAGGTGCTCTCCATCTGAAGGAAAAAACATGAACGTATTACACAGCATGGCCATATAAACAAAAAAACAAGCTTTAATCCGAACTTCCCTGGCTCACTCAGGGCCTGCATGGATGTAATACTGGTTTTCAGTTTGCCAGGCTGGTTTTGAGGTCCTGTGGTGCACCAGGAACCGGTGGGCAGATGTTCAGCAGCTCAGAGGGGAGCTCTGTCAGGGAAGGAAAGGGCAGGGGCAGAGGTGGGTGAATCCTCTCCAGTTTCCCTTTGGAACTGTGAATTCCATCCCACTCCCCAAAGCTGGGGTGAGTTAAGAGAAGAGCTGGGAGAATGGGTGAGGAGAGCAAGCCCTGCCTCGCTCTGAAAAAAAAGAGGCATTTTCCACTTCCACCAAAGTTCTGTGCAGTGCAGGGGAGGAGGCAGGGTAATGAAATGTGCCCTGGTTTCCATTTCTGCTGTGAGGATAAGCAAGAGGAGTGGCAGCACCATGCAGAGGGAGAAAAGCTGTCCCTGATGACTCTGCACAATTCAGGGCTCAGCTTTGCTCCTGTGCTTTAACTTTGCTGATGTCTTCAGCTCCTAATTTTCATGCACTGTTACCCCAGGGGATGGAGGGGCAGAGGCAACCCAAAAGGCAGGTCAGCTCTCAAAGGTTACACATGATTGATTAAAGGAAAAATCTTATTTCTTGCTGTCACGGTAGCTTGGAGTTCAGCTCGTGCCATGGAGCCTGTGCTGGGGTCACCTATCAGCCAGGAATTCCTGCAGAGCTCCCGAGAATGAGGAGCTGGAAGGAGCCTTGGCTTCGAGGGGGATGTAACCAAGAACCTTCTGGAATCACAGTGCTCCCTGCCACCTGCACCCAAACATTCCTGGGGTGGTGCTGTCACGCCTGCCACCATTAGGAGCTGAAGACACCAGACTATCAGCCGCCTTATTCCAAAAGGGAGAAGATCCACCAGCAGCTGGATCAAGCTCAGTTCCTCTCTCAGGTGGGGCTGGCTGGGGACCAGGAGCTGTGGGGCACAAGCATCACGAGTACAGAGCTGTCCTCCCCTCACATCCACACCAAACACTACCGAGGCAGCCCCGAATGTCCCTGGACTGGCAGGAAAAACCAGTAAGGAGTGCCTTGACTCACGCCCACGACAGGAGGGAGTAGAGCCGGCGGGGGCTGCGCCCCTCAGCTCCACGCCCGGGCCGCAGAGCTCTGTGCAGGGAGCACAGCCCCTTTATCCGGGCTGTGCCTCGGGCTGCTGTCTCCTGGCTGCGTCCCAAGGCGGGGCAGAGCGGCAGGGCTGCCCTTTCCCCCGCCCTGCTGTCACCTCACCAGGACAGCCCTGCTGTCACCTCACCAGGACAGCCCTGTCCCAGGGCTCTGCTCCCGAGGCTGTCCTCGCCCCTCGCCCCAAGGGGAGGCTGCAGCCCCGGCTGCTGGAGGTGGCCTGGATTCACAACCCTGCGGAGACTGCCACAGTGTCACCGCTGCTGGCAAGGGCCCAAGCTGCGCTCGCCGTCACCCCGGGGGTCAGACTGCTCCGCTGAACATTTCCCAGCATGGCCCATCCCTCTCTCTCCCTGTTCGAGCACCGTGCCGCAGAATTCCAGGTGCTTTTCCCAGGTCCTGGCGCGGAGCTGCCTCCGGCTCTCCGCGGGTTTTACAGCTGCAGGTTCCGTTTCGCAGCCTCGCAGCCGTCGAGCGGCGC
Organism: Notiomystis cincta; assembly: GCA_013398075.1. NCBI lineage: Eukaryota > Metazoa > Chordata > Aves > Passeriformes > Notiomystidae > Notiomystis > Notiomystis cincta. The sequence goes on from VZRX01006859.1 coordinate 173,575, forward strand.
TGGACTCGTGTCTGCTCTGGAGGCACCGCTCGGGGGGGGCTGCTGGGCTCGGCTCTGTTGGATTTATTACACGGTCAGGCTCATAAAACAGCCTCTAAACTCAGGTGCCTGAATTCAGGGCCTCCATTTGTCAGAGGGTTAAATCCGTGCTGAGCTCGGGTCTGACACCCTGGAACAGCAGTCGGAACGGCTGGGAACCCTGGAGTGAGGGAGCCACTGCCACACCTGCAGTGCTTCAAGGCCTTCCTCGGCCAAAATCCTCCTCTTTGTCCCTCCTGGAAACCCTCTGGGGCCGACAAGCAGGAGGAATCCCGTACACAGGAGGAATCCCCCAGGATATGGAGTTTCCAAGCAGTGAAAACAGCGAGGTGCGCCGAGACTTCAGGCGCAAGCACGGGAGAGATTCAGCCCTGGGAATAACAATTTTGCCATTAAATATCCTCATTTCAAGCTGGTGGCTCTGCAGTTTGTGTCGTTGGGATCTGAGCTCCACTCAGAGCTGGCACACATCGTGCTGTGCCCCCGATATCCAGTTTGGAGTTTTCAGGTCTTGCCTAAAGAAACGGGAGAAGGGCGAAGGGAAAAATACATTTCAGCTTAAATGATACTTTGCTCAGCTTTAATTTGATTTAGCTTTAATATTTTTGTCAAAAGTTATTTGAGGAACTTTTGCTGTGCCTGCAGCTTTCTCCAGGGTCAGATGCCTGACGCAGCTTGCCTGAGTTGTGATGGCACCCAGATATCTTTTGTTTATCCTGTTGGTTTGGGGTTATTTTATTTTTATTATTCCCAACTCCTCTTAGCTCCAGTTTTGCTTAGCTCTCTGCAATTGCATGACTTTCCTTGCCATTAAGAAACCCCACAATACAGAGAGAAGTTCAAACAAACCTAAATAATCACAGCGCAACAAACGCAGAGCCCAGCAGGAGAGGAGAGAGTGTCAACCAACAGCAGGTATTGACTAGAAATTTATTAAAATATCCCTGAATGAACCCAAAATTGAAGGGGGATTGCTCCTGCTGTGCTTCTCCAGGAAGCTCCTGTGGGAAGCTCGCTGTGATGCCATGAGGAAGGATGAGAATTAACACAGGGAAAGGGATGGGGATGTGGCACTGCTGTTTCATTATAATTTCTCTGCTCTGTGCCCCCAAAGCAGCAGAGATGTCACTGCCAGGAAAGCAGCTCAGCGAGGGACAGTTTGCAGCAGCTTTCATCCATGCCAGAGTTTAATAATTTTCATTTCTTTGTGCCTAAAATTAGGAGAAAAAGTGGCCAAACCCCATCAGTTTGGGGAAAAAACACCCACACCCACTCAAGCAGATGGGTCTGTTTTTGGTTTATAATTAAACTCACCCTCTTGGCTGGGAGGGAGAGCCCGTTTCTAACAGGGGAGGGAGCAGGAGATCCTCTCCAGGCTGTTTTCCAGCGAGGGGGAGTCGCATTCCCGCTGAAGGGGAGTGGGATGACAAAGCCGTGAGCAACCGAGGAGGGATTTGCTGTCCTCCCCGCACGCTCCATTATCCCGACAGCTGGAACGGCCTCATTTTACACACGTGGAGATTTTGTCCTGAGGAGCACAAGTCTCGGTGACGATGGTGCCATCTGTCCCTCCCAGCAGGGTCGTGGTGAGCTCTGCTGTCCCTCCCCACGGCGGTTTGGGCACAGCCCTGTCACCAACGCGTGCAGGGACAGCCCTGACTGAGCTGGGAATATTCCTAGACCCGAAATTTTCCCAGGACAGCGCGAGACAACAGTCACTGGTGCACAGGGCCCGCTGGAAGAGCTGTGCCCGCCTCTCCCGGGAGAGGAAATGTCCTTGGGAACGGGGCACGGCTGCCGAGCCCGGCTTTGTGTGCCTGGGAAGCGCTGTCAGTGGGGTGGGCAGGCACCAGAACCAGGGAAAGGGGGAAAAGGAACACGGAGAAGGGAAAAAGGGGGGGAAAGGGGAGGGGGAAGGGAAAGAAGAGGATAAAGAGAGAAGGAAGGAAAGGGGAAAAGAGAAAAAGAAAAGGGGAAAGGGAAAAGGAAGAAGGAAAAATAAGTGGGTAAAGGGGAAAGGGCGACAGGAAGAAGAAAAGTGAAAAGGAAAAAGGGAGAAGGGAAAAAAGAAAAGGGAAAATGAAATAAAATGAACCAAAATTAAATTATGTTAAATTAAAGGGCTGGCAAGGCGAGCCGAGCTGATCAGCATCTGTGTCCCCCCGTGCCCACCAAGGCCACGGCTGAGGGGTTGTTCCCTGGGGGATGTGGCCCCGCTGCCCGGCCTCCCGCAGGCGGCTCTTGCCTGGGCTGGGGCTCCGCAGCCGCACACGCTGAGCTGCGCTGCTGCCCGGGGCACGGCGGGCGAGATTGGGCTTTGGGAAGTGAGCCCGGGACACGCCAGCCTGGTCCCTGCCGGGTGACACTGCTGTGCTCCAGGGAGCAGCACTCAAACATTCTACCCTAGGAGCCCAAAATTCCCAGGAGAGCAAGAAAATCAGATTTCCCCTCTGGCTACAAAGGCTCAGCCACCGATTCCCCTTCCCAAGACTTGCTTGGAAACCCGAGGGGACAAGAGTGCCTTTGGCAAGAGGCTGCCTGAAATGCGTGGAGGGCTTCTCTCTCAATTATCAACATGATTCTTTAATTCTAAGCAAAAGAACCGGCGTCTCCTTCCACCTCGTGAACCTTGCTCTGCTGCCTTGCCTTTTGAGTCAAATATTTCTCCCGGAGAATGTACTTGGGTTAAAACAACTGAATTATTGAGACGCACAAGCGTCCTTCTGCCTCCGGATGAGCTGCGCCCACAGCGCCCCAAAAATCCCCGGCGCTGATTGCGGTAGTGAGACAGGAAAATTTATCCCACCTCGTCATCCCCACACGTCCCCACACCTTCCGCACATCCACACCTCCTCCTTGCCGCTGCTTTCCCCCACCTGGGCAGGGCTGAGGCAGAGCATCCCTGCGGCAATTGCAGCCCGGAGACAACATCTCGTTTGCAGCGTTGCCTTCAATCGACAGCTACGCGCGAAACGAGGTAACAGCTTGTACTAATGAAGGTGTAATTTATAAACTGACGGGGCTAACGGGGCTTTAAACGCGGCAGAAGAGCCCGAGAAAGGCGGATTAGGGCCCCATGTGCCTGATCCCCGTCACGGCCGTCCCCAGCGCGGCGGAGCCCGCCTGGCTCCGGTTATCGCCGCTGCTTCTGCTCTGAATTGACTGTAACTGATCAGTTTAAGACAACCTCTGAATTTCTAATGGGGCGATTAGCTGCGGAAAGGATTTCCTTGCAAAACACTTCATTGCTGTTTTGCTCACTGTCAGGGATCAGAATAAGGACCCACACTTGCATGTTAATAGCAGCATTAGGTGCTAGTGCAGCTGCTTTATCAAGGATGTTATCACTCCCCTGAAATAATTGATGTGGAGAAGCCCCATATTTTTATTTTGCATGAAATAAAATGTTGCAATTCCCCAGGTTTTGTTTTCAAAACCTGAAGTGTTTTTTATCATTTCTGGAACGCAGAATAACAACAGAACAATTTCCTTTAAATCAAAATCTGGACCTCTCCCAAGTCATTTAACTTCCAAAAGTTTGAATTCCTTTATAAAAAAAAAAAAAAAAAAGGAAGAGATTCAGTCTGAGCACTTCTAATGAGAATATCACAATTATACTTAGATTGCCACGTGGGATTTCTCCTTACAGCAGCTTGATTCATGAGGGAAATTAACTTGTTTAAAAGTAACAGTTTTTAATAGAAATGTTCTGCTGACTCTTCTCCTTGCATTCTAGCTGGAATCTGCTGTGGCTCGCCAGGTCCTGAGGCTGGGATGAGCTCCTTGCTCCACGCCTGCATCATTCCAGCAAGCGGATCCTGCCCACAGCCTGTTGCAGCAACACAACTCATACCGAGAAGGCCATTCTAATTGTTTAAAAAAATCAAACAGAAAAACTACTTAAAGTCTTGAAAACTTCTGAAGTCAGCACTTGAAGAAATATGAAATGCAATGAATTAATGAGAAAGAGAGAATGAATCATTAAAATTGCATCACCACGGCGTGTTCCTGATCGCATCTCCCGTAATGTTCTCACAGTCTGAACAATTGATTAAGAAAAACACCACTGCACACTCAAAATTGGAAACAGTTAAGAAGAAACAGGATTAGCAAAGTCTTACAGGAAAGGTCAATTATTTCTCCCAATTTATTGCTAACCTGACATGTGTAAACAAATCACTGGGGGATCTCCCCGAAGACTACACTGTGTCCAACAAGACATCCTAATTAATGAGGATGCGCCCTGCAAACACAAACCTGGGGAGAGAGATAATATTGAAACCCAGACCATAAAAGATGCAGTGGAAATGTTTTCCCAGGAGGTCCTGGGAGATCAATAAAGGGGAAGAAGGTTTGGGAGAGTCAGAATTCGCCATGGGGTAAAGGCGAGTAATCTTTGCGGTTATCAGAGCTAAGATGGCAAAATGAATTAAATGAGTTTAGAGAGGGCTTAGTGAGAGTGGCTTAAAAATGAGAGAGAATTGGCTTAAAAATGAGAAAGGGCTGCAATCATTCCTCGTGCTCCACAGTGGCAGGGGCTGAGCCAGGATTTTCCGTGCCCAGCCTGGCTTTAGATGCTCTTGGAAACAGCCAGAGCCTCACTGACCTTCGGTGTCTCCGGAGGCCGAGCCATCGAGCATGGAGAGCTCTCCAAGGATGTCCCTGATCCTGCCATTGTTCCAGCCAAGCTCCCAGACCCAAAGGTCGGGTTTTTCTCCTCTCTGGCTGCCAGTTTGCAGCCGTGCACTCCGGTGCATCCCCTGCACTGGCCAAATCTGCCGGCGGCCAGGCACGGCGCCTCCCCCAGAGCCCGTGGCGAGCAAAGCTGGATGGTGGCAGCTCATATTAAAGATTCCTCTTTGTCAGCATCCCAATGATTAAATATGTATAGAGGCATCTGAGATCCAATTTATTTCTTTTGTGTTATAAATTCCTTTTCTCGTTGGCTTTTATTTTTTTTTTTTTTTTGAGCTGCTTATAATTAAGACCTTCAGACAGAGCTCAGCAGGGCTGGAAAGCAGCCATGCTCCTGTTATATCCCACTCATTGCAAGTGCATTCCCCTCTCTTAGTCAACCAAAAGATTCTTCTTTATCCAGCCCAGTAATGACTTGATCTCCTTCTTTCCTAATGAACACAGTGACACTGCATTGAGTCACTCGTGTACAACTTGGTGTTTTTTCCGTCCCTTTGGAAAGCTTTCAAAATATTTATAAATTTTAAAAGGAGCAGAGAAAGAAAGAAAATAAAGTTGCATTGTGTTTATCTGGCTGGTGCTGCCCCTTCTCTGTCTCATCTGTGGAAACTGCCATTGATCCCATTGTCTGGGCTGCCAGGGGGATGGCAGTGTCCCCTGTCCCCTCTGCTCATCCCTCCTGCCAACCAGCGCTGCCAGGGGACCAGGCAGGGCTGCATGAGGTGCAGGAAGGACTGTCAGACACAGGTAATGACTGTCAGACTCAGGTGAGGACTGTCAGACACAGGTAAGGACTGCCAAATTTAGGTGAGGACTGTCAGACTCAGGTGAGACTGTCAGACCCAAGTAAGGACTGCCAGACACAGGTGGGGACGGTCAGACACAGGTGGGGACTGCCTGACCCAGTGCCAGTCAAGAGGAGACCCCACAGGAAGCATTTGGAGGAGAACAAATGCCCTGCAGCCTCAGATTAGATTTGCCAGGGACTGCTCCAAGGCAGAGCTGTGGGAGTGAGAAGCCTTTGGCTGAGTCGTGCTCCGTGGGTGTGGATGGATTGGCTGGACCTTCAGGTGTGATCCAGCTCTTCCCCCACACCATGGGAGCAGACCTGAACCTCAGCCCTGAGCTGCAAAGCCCAGAGCTCGGGTCTCCAGCAGGGCTGTGGCACTGGGGCAGTGTGACCCTGACATGAGTGGGGCCTCCAACACGGTGTCAGCCTGGGGAGACCCTCCCTCAGCAAGGGGTTCCCCTTGTTCCAAGACAAGCAGTGAGGGGCTATTCCCATTCCCCATGGTGGAAGAGGCAGCCCAACACACCCCGTGGCTTCTGGCAAACCAGGCCACTCCAAAGCCCAGCATCCTCCACCTCCTGGCTCTGGTGGGTGTTCTGGGGCTCCCACCCAGCAGGGGCTTCCAGCTTGCTGGGTGCCAACCCCTGCAAAATCTGCCAGCAGAAGCATCTCTCCCTCCCACGGCTCTGCAGCAGGGAGTGACTCCCTCCAGATGGCTGCAAAGGTTAACAAGGAATTGATTCGGAGTTACATACAAATCAGATTGTCTTTTTTTTTTCCTCCATGAGGGAACAAAAACAAGCACAATTTCAAGCCCACACAGGCAGTGCAGCCTTCCAAGGTGGTTCAGTTGCCATAGACGACCGCAGGCGGCCGAGCTGTCACGCCGAGCCCACGGCACGCGGGGACCCGCTGTGAGTCAGGGGCCGGGGGTGAGCCACGCTGCCCTCCCCCGCCCGGCTCCCCCTCCAGCCCCGTCCTCAGCCCCCTCCCAGGATGAGCTGAGTGCTCAGAGAGCCCTCCCGCGGCACCGGGAGGAGCTGCCTTTGGGACAGACGTGTCTGGCTCCACCTGGCCATGGCTGGTGGGGATGGGTGGCCCAGGTGGCATCTGATGGGAGGCTCCTCCACAGAGTGCTGAAAAATAGAGGAGCTGGAGATTTAGGGCAGAGTCTGAAATCCCGTGGTGGTTCTGCCATCCATTGCGGACACTCAGCTTGCAGCTGCTCTGTCCCTGTTGCTCTGCTCTGTTTTCCTCCAGTCTCCCCAGAAAATCATCATCCTACCTACAAAACCTTGCCACGGCCAGCCAAGGGCCTTCTTGGGCTGGCCTCACCACCTCACCGGCCCACGGCTCATCTGTCACCTCTGGGGGACCAGAACCACCAAACTCATTGGGTTTGGTCTGCAAAACGCCCAGCACAGCTCTGGGCTCCGAGAGGAAAGAGACTTTTTGTTGCCCCTCAAGGCTGACTGGCAGAGTGCAGGGTCTGTGGTGCTGCAGAAGACCCAGGAGGACACTGCTGGGGATTTGGAGAAAAGGGAAATGTTTGTGTGTGAAAGCTCCAGGAGAAACAGCACACGCGCTGTGAGAACCACCTGCATCCATAACCCCAGGACACGGCCCCAGCAAGGACACTGGGAAGCCCCAGGGACCAGTTTGCAGGAGACCTGGGTGTGGACAAACAGCTCCCCAGCAAAGACCAGCAGCTGCAGCAGCACCAGATCTCCCTGGGGAATGATGCTGCAGCCACTCTTGGGGCTCCCCTGATGGCGACAGAACATTTGCATTCCAGGCAGAGACATCCCGGCTCCCCAGGGCTGGGACATCAATTGCAGACATGGATGGAGTTGTTTTACCAGCCTGGTAAACTTCCCCAGCATCTTTAATAATGTAAGTTTTTGGAAGTTTCAGGTAGAATTGATGTCAGATATGGAAAGGTCACTGTGGATATTACCAGCCACAAAGAAAATGTTACACTCAAATGAGACCAATACTGTCATAAATCAGAGCAGACCCCCTCTGCTGCACTCAGGGGAGACCCCCCTGCAGAGCTGCCCAGCTCTGGGGTCCCTGGCATCAGAAGGATGTGGAACTGCTGGAGCCAGTCCAGAGGAGGGCACAGAGCTGCTCCGAGGGCTGGAGCCCCTCTGGAGACAGGCTGGGAGAGCTGGGGGTGTTCACCTGGGGAAGAGAAGGATCCAGGGAGACCTTAGAGCCCCTTCCAGTGCCTAAAGGGGCTCCAGGAGAACTGGAGAGGGACTGGGGACAAGGGATGGAGGGACAGGACACAGGGAATGGCTTCTCACTGCCAGAGGGCAGGGTTAGATGGGATATTGGGAAGGAATTGTTCCCTGTGAGAACAGGAGGCCCTGAGGTTGCCCAGAGAAGCTGTGGCTGCCCCTGGATCCCTGGCAGTGTCCAAGGCCAGGCTGGATGGGGCTTGGAGCAGCCTGGGATGGTGGAAGGTGTCCCTGCCCATGGCAGGGGGTGGATGGTCCTTAAGGTGCCTTCCATCCCAAGGTGTTCTGTGCTGAAGGGTGATGGGACCCTGGCAGGTGTCAGTCACTGTGTCCCGCTGCACCCCCAGCAGATGCAGCACTCCAGGCTGCTCAGAGGCACAGGACTCCCCCAGTTTTTGTCAGGGCTGCTCTGCAGGCGGGGCTGGCGTGGCTGTCGGAGCAGTGGTGTGTCCCTGATCACTTCACACAGACAGAAATGTGGAGAGCACAGACGCTGGACTGTGGCTGGAGGGGAGGGAGAGGAAGAACATTTCTTCCTCTCCGTCCAGAGAAAAGTTGATTTATCACCAGCTTCCCAGGGATTCCCCTGGGCTTGCAAGTGAGATAGAGGGGAATGGAGAGGTTTGATTGTGGTTTGCAGGAGGAAAACACTCTCTCAGCTCTGCGGGGGCTCGAGGCACCATCTGACATTTTTAAGGGAAGTACTTCTGGTCAGATTGAATCCCGCCATTCTTGCTACACGTCCTCACTGATCAAATAAAGCTGATGCCAGAGCTGCTTGGATGGAATGTGCCTCTCCAGCCCTCCCTTTGAGGTGCCAATATAGGAAACAAATGCATCCAGCCCCTCCTGGACACAGCTGCTCTGCACCATAACCCTTGTGAGTTCAAAGCAGACCCTCCAAACAGCCAGTATGTTCACCTGGAAATTTCTAATGCTGTTTAACAGCATCTGGATCCCGTGTTTTCCGTGGCTGAGCAGGGAAGAGCAGGAGGAGAAGCTACAGTTAGCTATTATCAGTAATAGGAACGAGCACACCACGTGCCACATTAGGAATGTGCCTACAAAATGTGTTCCTGGGCTGCACATTCACAACATGTGTGGCTTCTTTTTTAGCATCAATGTGCAGCAGGATCCAAAATCTGGCACTGTGGGTTTCTTCCCCCCAAGCCTGTCCTGTTACCCAAATTGCTTTGGCTTCAAACATTGGTTCCCTTGGGCGTCTGTTATTCGCAGCCTTCCCGGTGCCAACTGAACAGCTTCCAGGAGCTCTGATGTCTCTCTTTTTATTTTATTTTTTTAATACTGTGAATCACTTTATTCCATCCACCTTCTGGAACAATTCCCTGGAGAGTACCAATTCTGACGAGCATCTGCTCGTGCAGGAAAGCCACGGCCATCCCTCCACTGGAATTTTTCACTCTTTATGGTCGTTAAAGGCTCTTCAATCCCATTTACTGATGAATCTTGGGGGTGATGTATAAAAACAAGTTGTCCCTGCAGATATCTGTTGCTGGGATTACCTGGAGCCTGTCCCCACTGCTCCCAGAGGCTGATGCCCATGAGGACTGCGGGCAGCCACACAGATTCTTGTCTCCCATCCCTTTCCATAGGTCACAGTTTTTCTGTGGGTCCATGAGTTTCCCCAAAATTTCTCCTAGACCCTCTATGGAGGCTCCCTGGGAGAGGAAGGGAGTGGAGAGTGAAATGAGAGCCTTTTTGTTAATGCTTCCAAATTATTTAGGGTATTAAGGACAAGGAGTGACCGTGAGGAATTGCAGAAGGACCTTGAAGTGAGTGACCAGCCAAGAAAATGACAGGAGAAATGCAGTGCAGATAAATAGTGGTGCACGTGGGAGAAGCCATTCCCAACTTCGGAAATAAAATGATGGGCTCTGAGCTGACTATTAACTCTCAGGAACAAGATTCTCAGGGTTATAATAGATAGTTCTCTGAAAACATCAGCTCATTGCTCAGCAGAGATAAAAGAGAGAACGCATCTCGAATGTTAGGGATTACTCAGAGAAGAGCAGAGCAAAACAGCCCCAATCACGCTGCCACTGGATAAATTCTCTGTGCACCCACACACTGAGCCCTGCACAGGTGGAAAGGGATGTAGTAAAGCTGGGAAGGCTTCAAAGAAAGGTGGGAAGGATGATCAGAATGCTGACTGCATTTAGGAGAGGCAATGAGGATGCAGGTGGGGAGCTCCAAGGCTTCCACCCATGGTGACAAGCCCTTCCCACCCACTGGGAGACAGCAGCGACCTCAGCTCAGCTCCTTGTGCAGCAGCTCCTTGTCAGAGGGTGATTCAAACCCACACAGGTGCTTCCCCTGGGTTTTGGGTTGGTGTTTCTGCCACCAGCCCCTCTTGCAGGGAGTCAATGGCCACCACGCCTGGCACTGTTGGCACTGCTTGTCCCCCGTGCTGGGCAGGCAGCGTGGGCACTGGGGAAGAGGAACTGGAGCAGTTTGGCAAAAAACAGGCAATGGATGCCAAAATAAAATTTAAAAAAAGGGGAGAAAGATCTAGCTTCACCTTCTGTTCTTGTGATTCTTCTGTGCAAGCAAATCTGGTGGGAGGAGGAAAAGGAAAAAAAGGCAGAAATCCAGCCCAGTGATGGAGGCAGGAATGTTGCACTGGAAGGAAAAAAAACCCAAGAGAGTTTGGGGCTAAAGCCATCCACCCCCATTTGAAATGCCCAAGTCCAAATCCCTCTTCCAGCCCTGACTCTTGGGTATACCAGACACTGAGGGAATTTTCATCTTTCTAGAGGAGGAGGATGAGACCCAACACCAAACAGCTCCTGGCATTTGGGCTCAGGGCAGCAGGGGGCTGAAAGGAGAGGGGGAGAAAGAGAAGGATGAGAGTGAGGGAACACTCGTGCAGAGGGAACACTGGTGCAAAGCAGCACTAGGGAGGTTGAGCCACCCCTGAGGCCACACAGAGTGTCCTGTCCCCAGCCAGGTGTCACAGCCCTGGAGCATCACCTGCATGGCCAGTGGTGGTGCCAGCACACTGAGTTATCAGTGAGCACAGGTTCCCTTTGCCGAGGGACAGACGAGGACTGAGCGTGAACGTGTCTACAAGGGGACAGCTGAAAGCAGTGTTTTTGCAGGATTGGGCTTATCTGCTGCTGGGAGGTTGGTGCTGCCCTCAGGAAGGACTGGGGAACTGGGCCTCCAAAGAGCCCCCCCTTCTGCTGGGTGTGACATGAGGAACGGGACGCTCCTTGCCCTGAAGGTTGTGCATAAGCAGAGAAAGTGGGTGTTGGAGAGAAACAGAGAGCTGCAGGAGGGGGATCCATGCCCCAGAACACACCCCCTGATCAGTGGCGTGGGCACTGCCAGCCTGGCACTCTGCTCTTCCCTGACTTTTGAACAACTCATCCCCAAGGGCCTCCTTTCTAAGCTCAGACACTCCTGGGGTGCCTCTGACAAGGACAGGAGAGTCCTGTGGAGCACTGGTGACATTCTCAGCTCCGGAGGGCTGGGTAGAACACACATCTTCATTTGGTATGCGTGGGGAGCCAGGGAGATTTATTGCTGGGGCCACTGCCTGATCCCAGCACGGAGCCCATGCGCTCATGGGGCAGCAGGACAAGGGCTCCTCACTCTGCCCTTCACAGGCCCATCTTCATCCATTCCCATTATTCTTTCCTCAGATCCATTCCACAATCCCCATGGCTGCTGAGGAAGAATCACAGCTAACAAGAAATTACGGCGAAGTCACTTTGTCCCCATATAAATTATTAATTTTCATCACATGAAGGAATAATGGACTTCTCTGCACAGAAGCCTTGGCCCACCAGACACAGTGTCCTTGCACATGCAGGGGCTTGATTCAGCCTCCTTGGAGGAATTTGCAGTATTTGGCCGTATTCTGGAGCAGGGCAGACATTCCCACCCACTACTGGCCCTGTCAAACTTCCTGCAGCAAAACAAGTTTCTTGTGGAGTGAATTATCTCCCCCTTGGTCTCTTGCCAGAGTCCTGCCCTGCAATGGAGGAAGCTCCTTTGGAAGAAGCTGCCCCTCATTGTGTGGAATGCTGTGAGGATGCAGGGATGTTTTGCTGTGCTCCCCCTGCCCCGTGCCCCCTCCTCTGCAGCAGGGACCTGCAGGACCCTCCAGGGTGGCACTGGGAGAGGCTGAGCTGATGGGTGCAGGTCTGGTGTGTGGATGGGGGCAGGCAGGGGCTACAGCTGGCTCAGAGTGGTCCAGCTGGAAACCCCAAACTAAAATCAGGTGGCTGAACCCAACCAGAGCCCTTAAAGAGCCCTCACTGCCCTCATCCCCTGAGCCAGCTGGGATATCAGTTCACCATTCCTGGCTCACTTCCAGTGTTTACGGCTTTAATTGGATCTGTGAGGAGAGCATGGGATGAGCAGCAGCTCTCTCTGGTTCATGTCTGGGCTGTGGCAGGAGGGAGGAATCACAGCTCAGCATGATGAGGAGGAAGGAAAATCCAGACATCCTCTTCCAGCTGCCCCAGGGCCACACTGCCCGTGGCTGCCTCACCATCCCCGGCACAGGCAGGGACACGGGACCTTCCTGACTCCCTCTGCTCTGGCAAAGCTCCTTTAATTGCCAGGGCCCATTCACAGACCCCTCTCACTTCACCTCTGTGCCCCTCCACACCCCCATTTTTTCTTTCTTGGGGGTTTCACATGGATGAATATGGGATTAGGAGTGAGGCATTGTGAGCTGAACTGAATGTGTTACTTAATGAACTGCATGAAATATGAAACCATGCCTGGTACGGAGCACAGCGAATTCTGCAGGAAAGAATATATTACACTCGGGGAGGACTGGAGATAATCAAACCTAACGAATGGATGTAGAATCAGGATGCCGAGAGCTTGGAGGAGTTGAGCTTGGCTCTTTGTGAGGCTGAACTGTGTGTGACGGCCGATCAGGGCAGGTTCTGCCGCCGCGGGTTTCCTCCTGTTGTGAATGACATTATTGCATTTTTCCATTTAACATAAATCTGTTTTTCGGAAGGCTGCTTCCACCCGAACGGCAGCAGCAGATCCCATTAATCACGGTGCTCTCAATCACTCAGAATTATTTAGAACCTCTTTTGTATGTCTCTGGCACTTTCCCCATTTATGATTAATCTTAAACTAAACCAACTAAATAAATAAAACTGCAAGGATCCAAAGAGCATCCCTATGAAGATCTTATTTAAGAAAGACATGTTGACAGCTTAGGAGGTTGGGAAGTTTCTGCTCCGGGAAGTTTCAGGAGGAGGAAAGAAGCTTTTTAGTCCAAGACACGAGGCTGAGCTTGGAAAGGAGCTGAAGTCCTGATCTCAGTGGGGTCTTCTATATTTTGGGATTGATTGCCCTGGTCAGCGCCCATTCCATTTGATCCTGAGCCTCTTCTACACCTACAGGAGACACCTGACGGACCCCTCTGCTGTGGTGTGGCTTGTGCCAAGGATGGGGCATGGAGAAAGGGCTACTTCAGGGCTCTGCTCTGGGTTTCCTCACCACGGCTGGATGCCAAAGTGAGCCAACCCACCCAGGAAAAAGACTCAACACCGCTGCTCTGGCATGTCTGCACCTCTCCGTTTCCCAGGTGACAATTGCTATGGCAATGCCACCTCCTGCCACCTGAGAGGAGCCAGCTACACCCCAGCAGAGCCATCCCTCCAGGTGTTTCTCCAGAAAAATCCAGGAAATCTCCAGCTGGACTCCTGGATGTGCAACGGCGCCGCTGTTTCTGCAGCCAGAGCAGTGACAGCAAAAGGTGAAGGAATTTAAAGCGGGAATGGGCTGGGCACCAGGCAGAGCCAAAATCCTACCTGGAGTCTCCTGGCAGAGACACACCTGGAGCTGTAGAGAGTTGAAAGAGTCACTTAAATTCCCAGTGTCACGGCCAGGGCATGCTGCAGTGAGCAAGATGAACATGTGTGTGTTAGAGAGAGTCACTCCCTGATGGAAATCCCAGGGTGTTTGATGAAGCATGCCAACAGCACATATCCATACTTTAACTCCAGTCCTACATCTTTGTATTAGCTGGTGATAAATTTTTATTGCTGTTATCCACATCTATATTTGGGGCTTAGAAATATCATATATGTGAGTCACAGCCACCAGGACTCTGAGTTTCCTGTCCTCCCCCTAGCACATTTCCCATCCCCTGCCAAACGTGGAGATGCTGTGTGCTCCTGCAGAGCTGCCCAAGGAGCCAGCTCAGCCTTGGCAAAGAGCAGGTTAAATCATGTACCCACCAGGTCTGGGGAGTCAGGGCTAAACCAAAGATCTGGTGTAGGGAGAACCCCCAAGGATTGCTTTAAATGTGCAGCATGGGGCAGTCTCTGAGGGAGGGCAGCTGCTCTGCCTCCTCTCCCAGGGTGCAGTGTCCCTCTGCTGCTCAGCTGGCTTTGGCTCTCACTAATAAACTAATTGATTCAGCCTGGCTGTCCAGAGGTCTGAGTAATTTCAATATTGAAGCTCAGCTGTAATTAATTCAGTCAATATAGTCAACACAATCATGGGCGAGCAGGGACATCAGTGCTCAAGTCCCTCACCTGGACAGAGCACAGAGAGGGAGACACTGCACAGCTCCAGGATAGAGAAAACACCCCAGGAAAGCTTGGCCATGACACCAGGGACTACTATCTACCCCAAAAACACCCACAAGACCCCAAAGAACAGGGACACTCCTGCAACCCAACTTGAACAATGAACACATGCTTTGTTTGAAGGGGAAATTTTAGAGTTTGGAGGCAAAATAATTTTAAATTCAAGAGGTTAGTAGCCCTGAAATGGGGGCAAAAGACAAGTGCCCCTTGTGACCCTGATTGCCAGGTGTAGGGAATTGTCCCAGAAGCACGAGGCCACCCCGGGCATCCCGGAAGGCAGGGCAGCAGCTGAACAAGTGCCTGTCCTCTCTGGAACACAGCTCCTGGGCCAGGAGATGGATTTCCTGGAGCTGGTGAGGCCCTGGGTGCAGTGCCTGTGGAACACCAGCACGACGTCTCGGAGCAGCTGAGCATGGGGAGGAGGAAGGACTTTTGCTGGGAGACATAAAGGCAGCTAATAAATAATAGAGGGCAGCGTTATTACTTTTTTATCTTACGGAGTCAGACCAGCTTATGAAAGCCAGGCTGGTGCAGAATGCTAATGGGGCAGCCTTGGCACGATGGAGTTATGGTTCTGGCCCCACAGGAGAGTGAACCCCCTCCCCTGGTGTGCAGAGCCTGTCTCTCTACAGAGACTCTGCTCCTGTGCCTGGCCACTGGGTAGAGCCTCTTCCCAGCTCCCTCCCTGGCTATTGCTCCTCTGATCAATACCAGGGACACAGGAGAGCCTCGAGAGGCTGAGTGTGACGTGCTGAGTGGGAGATGGGCTTGTCCTGCCATGTGAAACCACCATGGGAATGGCCAACAGCCACGGACTGGGAACCCCTCTGTCTGCTATCTCACCGTGGTGCTTTATCTCTTTGTCTACTTAGGCAGGGCAGGGGGTTTCTGGAGGCCGGGGGTGGTGCCCACCATGGCAGGAGGTGGTGGTGCCTTGCCCTGCCCTGTCTGGGCTAACATGAGCTGCATGGAGCCCCGTGCTGGGGTGCCAGCTCTGGGAAATTCCCAAAATCCCTGGCAAGGGCAGTGCACTCCAGTGATTAATGCTTCTTTCTCTCGCTTAGATGAAGAGGAGCAAATGCATCAACAGAGGAAGCACAGCTGTGAGGAGGCATTGGGGAGGTTGGGAGGCAGAAAAAAGCAAACAATCAGGTGTTTGGCATGAGAATGTTCCAGTGTTCCACGAACCAAAGGTAAAACATCAAAACATCAAACGCTGACTTGTGGAAACCTCCCCATCACTTTGTCAATCCCCTGCAAAGCTGTGGGTAGCAGCCCTCCCTGTGCCTGGCACTGGAACATCAGCGCCTTGGGGGTGTTTTGCTTGGAGTCTGGGCAGCAGAACAACAGGAAAGGGCAGCAAATGTGTTCTGACTTCAGTGCTGCTGTTATCCCCCAGCTCCCCGCCTCCCATGCAGGATAGGGCCCTCAGCTCAGAGCCTTTCATCACACAGGCTAAGCTCAGATAATTCCCCAGACCTGCTTTTGACCAACCACTATTCCGGTGTGCTATTTACAGAGGGTAGAAGGCACTATATTAGGAACCTGCAGAGAGAAAAATACTTCATTTATCTGCACAGGAAGCACAGCTGATCCTCGGCAGCATCGCCATGGCCCTGTGCTGGTGCTGGCAGAGGGGTCACTCCTGTCACTGCAGGACCAGCCTGGCCCTCCATGCTCAGAGCCACAGCACCAGCTTTTCCACAGCAGCGTCTCCCCACTGGTGCCAGGTGAAGCTGTGGGTGGTGCTGGCAGGGCTGAGGCCATGTAGGAGTGTGCAGTGTCACTGCTGGCCCCACAGCCACAGCACGGCGCTGGCTCCTGCCTGTGACAGTCCCTGCCCCACAGGAGCCCTGCCCTGGCCCCAGGGGTGTCCCAGGCTCCAGCTCTGATGCTCTCTGCCCTCACCTTCGGGATACAGGCTAATGCCAGCTACAGGGACACTTGTTTGCCAGCCCAGAAGGATTGCAGGGCTGGTATGGAAGCACCATCATCTCCTGAGGGATTTTGCCTCCTTCCTTTCTATGCACGGCACACACAAGTCAGCAGGGCTATTTTTCTAATTATTAGATTTTATTGGAAATCAATAAGCAAATAAGATGATTTTTCGGTCCTAATGCCTCCATATCTCTTCTTGCAGGGCCCAGGTATTGCCAAGCCCACTCTGAGACTCTTCCAGCGTGGTGATGGATAGTTGCTGCCTAACTCTGTTCAGGATGTTTGCTGTCATGTGAGGGTGGATTAAGTAGTGAGGGGTTAACACAGATGTGTATGAAGCCCGAGGTAATTATCCCCTGAATTCTGCAGGAATTGGGGTGCTGGGTTCTCTACAAGCCCTGCTGCCTGCTCCGAAGGGCTCGTGTGCATCTCTCACTCTGAGAGCCGCCTCAATTGCCTCTTAATTTGAGCCCTGTCAACACAAGAGCTAAATGAAGAGTCATTTCTGTGAGCAGGAGTGCTGAGAGGGACGTGGGCCCTCAGGTGGCTCATTGGTGGGGCCACTGAACTCTGCCATGGATGCTGCATCTGTGGGCTCCAGCCCTGTGCTCCTGGCACATCCCAGCATATCCCAGCACAGCTGGGGAGAGGGCAGGGAGGGCAAGTCCCTCTCCTCCAGCAGGGATGTTTTTCAGAGTGTTGCACCTACTGGAGATCAATAAATGCATTGGGTAATTCTTCATCTTATAATATTGGAGAACAATAACTGTACTTCAAATCTTCGCAATTTGTCAGTGGAAAGAATAAAAATAAAATATATATGTTAATACTGCAAGTTTTAAAAGTCTAGCCTCTTTGCTGAAGCAGTAGAAGAAAACACTGAAATAGAAGTAATTAAGGAAGGAGGGAATCATGGGCAGCCTCAGCACAGCAAAACCCATGAGAAGGCGCTTGCCCCGCTGTTCCAGTCCCCTGGGGCTTGCTCCTGCTCACCCTGGCTACCTAGGGAATGCCAAGTCCTTGGATTAGGAACACGATTTACAAAGAGACCTTGTGGAAAGGGAAACAAACAAACAAAACCAAAAAAAAAAGAAAAGGAAAAAAAGGCTGGGCTGATTTAACGAAACCTGGAGTGAATAAATTAGTGGGGGAGCGGAAACAAGGAGATGGAATTACATGGGAGCGTTACATAAAAGCAGCTGACGTCTGACTCTTGCAATTAATTCAAATGGGGCTGAGCCTGGGCTTTGGTGGGCGGTGGTGAAAGGCAGAAGGAGCAGTGGCACACCGAGCTGCAGGGTGGTGCCCGGCTGTGCTCCCTGCTGGGGCTGCGTTCGATGGACAGCCGCGTTCGGGACCTGTAAGGATACACCAGGGAAAGCCCTCAGCCTTATGGGGCTGGAGGATAAAGAAGGGCAGGGGTGGAGCAGAAACACGGACAGGGAGATGTGCTTGCAGCTCTCTGTTGGCTCCTTGGCTCACAGGCAGTCTTTCTGCTGTTCCCCCTAAATCTGGAACGGGCACTGCCTTAGGGTTTGACCCGGGGCTGGAAGGATCTCCTGGGTCACCAAGGCCCTGCTCTTGCAGCCCTGGCATCTCATCTGTGTCAGGGGCTCCTCCTGGGGAAAGGAGCCCAGTGAGCCGTGGTGTCGCGGCCAGGGCCATGCTCCTGCCACCACCCGGGCACCAAGACACGAGGACAGGGAGTGACCCTCAGCTGCAACTCTGAAAAGGCTGTAGGAAAAGGGGGATGGGACAACGAGGTCATTGCAGGGTGCAGCTCAGGGCCAAGGGCACTGGGAAATTCCAAGGAGCCTCATCACCTCCGAGCACCAGCACCTGTGACAGCCCTGCTCCTCATTAGCTCCAGGGCTTTAGGAAGAGGCTGGGGCACTGCAGGCTCCTCCCACAAGCAGCAGCATCCCCTGGGTCTCAGGTGCTCGGTGCTCCCCAACTCCACCAGGTTCCCCGTGGTGACTGCCTGTTCTACAGGCACTCGATCCACGCACACGGGGTGGTTCCCACTGGCCCTAACACTGCTAATCCTGCTCATTCCTGTTCCCAAACTGTCTAGTTTCACCCCAACCTCCAAGTGCTCTGACCTTTGGGTGCCCACTGCTCCCTAGGGCAGAACCATACCCAAAACCTGCCCGTTGCCATGAGTTGGAGACAGAAACAGGCACAAGATGATTCTGAAGACTGAAAAGTTTTGTGCAGGGACAGCTGAATTTAGGCCAACCCCAAAACTCATGAGCAGAGCCCCATAGACTCCAGCAGCCCCTGGGCTGGTGCTCCAGCCCAGCTCTGAATTCAGGACAGCATTCCTGCGATTGGAGCAATCTTCTGCAGTCTTTGTGTTTGATAATCTGAGATCTGTGGGAGTCTCTACTTCATAATCCATATATCTTGTGACCCTCTGGAAGCCTGACAACTATTTCATGCTCGGATGGCTCCTTGCTCATCTTCGTCTGTGCAAGAAGAGCGTGTCCTGACTGGCACAGGAGTAGCTCATATTTCCATCACGGCCAGACAGTGATTAAATGTCTTCAGCCAAGCACAAGGCAACTTTAACTGGGTTTATTCTCTGGGGACTGGGAAGACTGGGAATAAGGCCAGAGGAAGATGCAGAAGACCCCAGGCCAGGCAGAAGCTGTAAAACAATGCATGGAAATAGATCTGGCACCTCCAGCAAATCTCACCAGAGCCTGCTGGGGAACTGAGCTGGTCTGAAAATCAAGATTGTCCCAGGTGCTCCAGGGTTCCCTGGGCTGGTGGGGTCCCTTCTGCATGGCCAGGCCAGAGCAAGGGGTCTCTGAACACCTCTCCCCAGCCTATGATGCCTCCTGGGAGGGGTTAATCAGCATGGGGAGGGAAACTGAGGCATGGCTGGATCCATTTGCTTTCCTTGAGCTATTCTTGGTCTGACTGGGCAATGTAAAGCCTCCCACAGCTCCACTCTGCTCCTGGCACTGTATCCTGGCAGAATTCCTGGTCCCACCACCCAGCACCATCCCACCAGGTCCTGCAGCTCTTCAGGCTCAGTGGGGCTTGGAGCCGTGCCCAGGCAGGAGCAAAGGCATGTTTGGCTCTGCAGGTACAAAGCTCTGGACACAAATAAAACCCACTAATAGAAAAATGGTACAAAGGGAGCTGGGCTCTCGGGGCCAGGCTGGGAGTGAGAGCAGTAAATTGGAGGATAAAGCAGTGGCTGCTGGTCAGCCTCGATTCCACCCTTTCAAGCTGCAGTAAAGAGGAAGTGCTTTTTCCCCCAGTTTCGTGCTATCATCACTAAACCCTGTGTATGTAGAGAGCGTATTTCATGTCCTCGTGGTCTTTGCAGTCAATTGAATGCTTCTAATGCTCTCCCTCCCTGCTTTCCTTGCTCAGGATGCTAAAGCACGCTCTTCCCGGGGACTAGGAGCCAGGCATGTGGCCACCAGGATGGGCATCTGAGCAGGCACCAAAGGCTGTGCAAATCAAATATTTAAAGCGAAATTATGGCTCTGGGCCCCTTTTTTACTTCTGATTTCCTGATGTTATCCCAGGTACTTGTCCTTCAGGGACTGTTGGCACCCTGAGGCACAGCCCAGGAGTAGAGACCGGCATTCCCCAGGACAATGCCACGGAGGGCAGAGAAACCTCAGCGCGTCACACGGAAGCGCCCGGGAATATTTTGGCTGCGCAAACACAACCTGTGAATCGGCAGCGCAGCCCCGGGAGGGAAAACCAGGTCGTATTTCAGTATTTTCACAATTTCCAAGGCAGTTCCTTGAGCACCAGGGACAGAGAAGGGTTTGTGCACCCTCTCCCTCTCCGTGCTGCTCTTTCCAGACACAGCGCTCCCCAGCCAGCCACATCATCCCTCCTGCCGCTGCTGCAGATTAAGACCCACTGAGAAGTGCTTTTCCAGGGGCTGGAACAGGGATGGTTGGCACGGCTGCCATGAGAGGTCAGGATTTTCCACATGCCTCCCAACCCCACCGTCCTGCAGCTCCTGAGGGCTCCTCCGACGCTCCTGCGGCTGGGGCTGGTGTCAGCCTGGAGGGGATCAGAAAAGGGTCACAGGAGGATCACAGCAACGGGAAAAATTCATTTTCCCATCCACCGGCAATAGCCCAAGCCTGGATTTATGGGGGTAGGCAGGAACACCCCCCAAATTCTGCTGCCACAACCCCAGCCCTGGGGCCACCTGCACCGGCTCTGGATGGATTTGCACAGACAAAGGAAATCGAGGGAGAGGAATGCCAGGAATACACTCAGACAGGGATTAAAGAGAGGCCTGGCTCTTTTTCCCACCTGCCAGCCCTGCTCTGAAATCCTCTTTGTTTTGGTAACTCAATTTTTTCCTTGTTCTTATGACAACAACGTGGTGAAGCTCAGCCTGAGGTGCCCCCTGAGGGCTCCCACGCTCCTGAGTGTCCACAAGCAGCTGGAATCTCTCCTTGTAGATCTGATGGTGTGGGAGATGGGGTGAGACTCCAAAACACTCAGTGATCCACCTTTCTCCATCTACCTCCTCTATCCAGACCTTCCCAACCTCCATCCAGATCTTCCCAGCCTCTTTTCCAACCTCCACCTAGACCTTCCTAACCTCTTTTCCGATCTCCATCCAGACTTTTCCCAGCCTCCATCCAGACCTTTCCATCCTCCATCCAGATCTTCCTAACCTCCACCCAGACCTTCCTGCTGTCCTCCCCACCCTGTCCCGCTGTCCTCCCCAGAGGTCAGAGTTTCTCCAAGGTCTTTGGAGTTGGCCATTGGCCTTGGAGGAGCTGTTTTCCTGGGAAAATGAAGTGTCACGTTGGCTTCATACATATGTCTGGTGGAACCATGAAATATTACAGAAGATTGAGATTTATCAGTTCGGACAGATTGGCCTCTTTGGCTGGGCCTATAAAAGCTCTGAATGATGCCATCCATCATGAGCTGGACAGCAGCAGCTCTGACTGAGGACCAGGCAATTTTGCATCACTGGGGCCAAGTGCCAATTCCTTAAGTAATCCCAGGTTTCATTACAGAGGCAGCCGGAGGAGGGCAAACCTTTGAATTTTTTTTTTTTTTTAAAGTCAGCTGCAGGACACTCACAAGATATGATGGAATTGATGGTGGATGACTCGTTAAAATTAATTATAGCCATAATTAGGAATATTCAGGAAGAAAACCACAGGAAAATGATCCATGGAAGAATATTTTCTATAGTAATATTTTAAAATGCAGCAAAAAATTGCAGCTGCTTTATTAATTTAAATAATAAGCCTTGTATTTTTCTTGCATGGCTTCGGAGGGTTTCTAATGGAGGGGGCTGTTAGATGAGGCATTTCAGAGGAAATCAAATAACCTCATAAATAAATGAGTTTTCCTTTTTTTCAGGGCATAACTGTATTCATTACCATATTCACAGAGCATCACATTACGGGGGAAAAGAGGCAGGAGGAGCCTCCGGGCTGCTCCTCCATCCTAAGGACAAACTTCTCCGAGCTGCCAGCTCCTCACTGTGACCTCATCCTGCCCGTGCCTGCAGCAGGGAAGCTCCTGCAAAACCCTGCCCTCGGTCTGCTCCTGCAGGACAGGGACACGGGGATGTGGGGACATGGGGATGTGGGACTGTGGGGATGTGGGGAGGGGGGACATGGGGATATGGGGACATGGGGATATAGGGATATGGGGATGTGAGGACATGGGGACACGGAGATATAGAAATATGGGGACAAGGGGATATGGGGATATGGGGATGGGGGATATGGGAATAGGGGGATATAGGGACATGGGGACACAGGGACA
>VZRX01006860.1:0-64331 GCA_013398075.1 Notiomystis cincta
TAATTCTGTTAATAAAATTTTACCTTTTATTCTTCATGAAAGTTTTGGACTTGTTTTGCCCTCAAAATATTTTTTCTCTTAATCCTTATCTCAACCCATGAGTTTTTAATTGGTCTTTCCCCTCCTCTGCTCAATTTTAGCAGAGGAAAATAAGTGAGTAGCTCCTTTGTGAGTGCACTGGCTTTTAGTCAGTGTCCAACCCAGGACAGAGTGTAAATAGGAAGTCTCACACATCCTGCAGTGATGGTTGGGTGGTGCCTGTGTGGGATGTCAGCCTGCAGCATCACCTACTTTCTCTTCCCAAACAAGAGAGGAAACATCTGTCAGGGAGGTTTTATTGCAACATGACGGGCTGCTAGGGTGCTCTCCCCATTCCAGGGTCATGATTTATAGCAGCTGGTGCCAGAAATGGCCTAAGGCAAGGTCAATACCTCTACCCAAAGGGGCCTGAGCAATGGAGAGGTGTGAGAGAGGCTCAGTGGCTCCAGTTGCAGAGTCAAATTTTATCTTCTACTCACAGCTTTGTGACAGGAAGCCATAACTGACATTGTGGTGTCCCACCAGGAGCAGAGGAAGCATTTCCAGAGGTGATACTACTAAGCTCCAATGTGGATATCAACTTCCCTCCCTCAGAAGCAAGGGAGAGTGTAAAGAGGTATTTTAGTAGGAGAATGTGCTCACATGCACAAGATTTGTGGCAAACTTGAAAGTCTCTCTTCAGCAGCAAAAAGAAAACACAACTCTGCCCACAT
Organism: Notiomystis cincta; assembly: GCA_013398075.1. Classification (NCBI taxonomy): domain Eukaryota; kingdom Metazoa; phylum Chordata; class Aves; order Passeriformes; family Notiomystidae; genus Notiomystis; species Notiomystis cincta. The sequence continues at coordinate 753 of VZRX01006860.1, forward strand.
GTAGTTCCACACTGTGGATTGAGCTGTCAAAATACTTCCCACAGCTGAGACCTGGAGGACAGGCAAACACTCTGGTGCTGCTGAGATCTATTACTGGAACAAACATGTTTTGCAGTTACAATAACTACAAACATCTTGCAAACATCTTGCACTTCTTTTCCTTCCACAGATTTTCCAAACTGTAAATGCTGAATAAGCAGCTAACTCCTCAGATGGAAATTTGGGAGCTTTGTTGGCATCTGTTTGTAGTTTCATGAGGAGGATGAAGAGGAAATGCATGGGGAAGGACAGCTGGGTAGATCTGCAGTGATGCTTTTCATCAGCACAGAACTGATGTAACAAAGATGCTCTGTCACTGGGGTCAGAGGCTTTATGATTGCTAAGTTTGGAGTATGGATAAGGGCTACAGTCAGGCAGAATTTCAGCCCTAGGATTTAGCTATAGCCTGTGCTGTTCTGCCTTGGGTGCCATCTAGATTAATTCAAATACTGGGTTTTTTCCTGCATGACACAGATCACAAGAGCAAATTCCCTTGGGTTTTCAGTCAGTGTATGTCCAAACAATGTCTCCAAATTTTTGGGTGATGAGTTCAAAATATTTCCATGCCTAATTCCAGTGATTATTCAACATGAGATGCCCTCAGGTCAGACTTCCAGAGGGGTTAATTACTCAAATGATTCAGTAGCTCTAAAATACTGTTATAAAACCATAGGAAGATCATATTAAACCTGGAGAAACTCAGCAAGACATTTCTGAGCTGACTACTCATCATCCCTTCTAACAAAAAAAGGATCTTTTAGACCAACTTTGACCAAGTGTATTACCTAATTTCACAGGGAACTGAAACATTTCTCACAGTTTGGAAAAAAAAAAATTGGGGAGCTTTTAGAGTTTAAGTTGATTTTCAGTGTGTCTGTTAAGATTTTCTTTCCTCTGATTGTTAACTTAGGAGCACTTGAGCACTACAGCAGTGTCCTAACCAATTCACTGAATTCAAGTTTCTCATAGGATAGGAACTGACCCAAGCATAAATTGAAATATTTCAAAAATAACATAATTACCATGATATCAGTGACTCACAGTTTTATTGGCTTCTCTGTATCAGACCAGAGTTTGATTTCCAGTGTCTTCAATTCTCTAACCTGGTTTTCAGGAGCAGCAGGTTTTGTCCTTGTTTCTCTGCAAGCCATCCAGTTATGCCTCTTGACTTTTTGCTGGGTCACCTGCAAGCATTAAATAGAATTTTTCAACAGTTAAAACCCTATGAAATAAGATGCACACGTTTGCATCTTTAGGTAGGAATTCCCACTGCACAAATGTGTTTGCACTGCTCATTTATATTCAGGGTCAGGTACATCAGAAACAGCACAAATACATTTGATAGAATCACAGAATGGCTTGGGCTGGAAGAGATCTTTAACATCATCCAGTTCCACCCTCCCCCTGCCATGAGCAGGGACACCTTCCACTATCCCAGGTTGGTCTGAGCCCCATCCAGCCTGGCCTTGAGCACTTCCATGGATGGGGCAGCCACAGCTTCTCAGGGCACCCTGTCCCAGGGCCTCACAACATCACAGGGAGGAATTGCTTCCCAATATCCCATCTAAACCTCCTCTCTGTCAGTGTGAAGCCTTTCCCCCTGTCCTGTCACTCCAGGCCCTTGCTGAGAGTCTTTCTCCATCCTGTAGCTCCCTTCAGGCACTGGAAGGCCACCATGAGGCCACCCCAAAGCTGCCTCCTCTCCAGGCTGAGCAATCCCAGTTCTCCCAGCAGAGCTGCTCCATCCCTCTGGTCACCTTGGTGTCCTTCCTTTGCACTTGGTCCAGCAGCTCCCTGTCCTCCCTGTGCTGGGACTCCAGGGCTGAATGCAGCACTGCAGGTGAGGTCTCACCACAGAGGAGCAGGGGGGCAGAATCCCCTCACTTGATAAATTGGAAAGCTGAGGAACAAAATAGATTCTGTGAGTATTTTACTGCCTCATCCATCTCAGACTAAGAAGTAATTTTCAGAAGTTTCTTTAATCCCACAAATCATAATTTACCAGTCTGTTCTAGATGTTTGAAGATTTACAGCTCAGATGTCACTACTCAGAAGTTGTATCAGCACATGGGTGTTTCCCCTCCTCATCCCAGCCACACACACTCCTATTCCTTGCATGACTGCATTTTTTTTTCACTAATTCTGACTGTTCTGAGGCTTCAGGTGCCTTCACTCCCCTCATTTTAGCAACTGAAGAATTTTTTTGGACATGATGCCAGAGAACAGTAAAAGATATTTGAATTCCCTGTCATTAAGGCAGTCAGGACTAATATAATATGAGATTTTCTTAGGGGAAAAGTAAGCATAGCTGGTAAAATACATAGAAGTAAAATTTGTATTTAATTTGATTCCTTTTCATCTCCATATATCCTTTTTTCCTTTTCTCTTGCTGCTTCATTCCCACCTATTCTCATAATCTGCAAAGTACTTTAGTCTGAGATATTTCCTATGCATTAACTGCATTTCACTGGCTGCCAATTCAGTTTTCTGTTTCTGCACTTGCATTTGTATTTAGGAAACATCATGAAAATTAATATCATAATGATACCATTCAAGCAAATCACATGAATTAAATCTGTGTCTCACCAGCCAAAAATATCTGTGCTTGTCATTGGAGTGTCTATTTTTTCCTTCTCCAGCAGCATCACAAGACAGTGTTGTGGTTTAACCCCAGCCAGCAGCTGAGTACCACAGAGCCCCTGAGTCAGTGCCCACTGATAACTCCATCCCAGATGAAACCTGGGCAGACAGTGGAAAAAACTGTTAATCCACAGACAAGTACTCCCTAAAGGAAGAACAACACCCAAAACTCTTTTCCTTTTTAACACTGTTTTTTAACTTTCTCACAAAATGTTTATTCTGGTTTCCTTAAAGCTCTCACAGAAGATGTGACTTTGCTCATCTGGAACAAACATCAACCAAAGAAGGCACTAAACCCATGAACTTGCTTTTGTATTTACCCTTTTTACCTAAACCTTAACACCCTTGTGTTCCACCACCACAGGAAGGCATCCCATACTTCCTTAGGTCTACATCATGCTATAGCTTCTCCTTTGATATTTCATTGACTGTGCTCTTAAATTCTGTCCAAAAAACTGGTGTCTGAAACCAGTTGGCTCTGCGAGTTTGTAATAGAACGAGCTGCAAAGAAATTAATGCAACACTGTTGGTATCTTCCCCAGAGCAGCTGTTTGTTATCAAACAAATCTCTGCTTAAGCCACCAAAGTCATTAATCACTCCCAGCTCTAAATGTCAGACTTCCTAATGGCCTGGGCAGCTGCTTGGAGAAGTCTCACATCATTTCCTGTCAGATTTGTCTCTTAAGTACAGCCAGGGTGCTTGAGAGATGAGCTGCTTGTCCCATACACATTTTTAATTGCAGAAACTAAGGACTTTGTGGTTCATTAAATTAAATGAAGCAATGTAATTGTTTTATTGCAGAATATCAGGTTAAATCAATATATATTTGAATTATTGTTTGCACTGATTGAGGAAATTTCTGTCCAGGCTATTTTCACCTTCCCATTTAGTTTGGACACCAATTTAATTGCTGTAGTAGAACCCCCTTTGATTTCAGAGGGGCCTGCTCGGGTTTTTTTACAGTCTAAACTCTATGATGAGTTCAGAAAAGTCATAATAAACCTTTCTTCCAAGGAAGTAAACAACAACTTCATTGTATTTCATGCCACTGTCATTATATTATTAAAATAATAAGTTTATTTGTAGGACAGGTGACTGTAAAAAGCACTGTCAATGTACTTGCAAAGACAGATCTTCCTAGTACAAAACTGAATCCATGTAAATTGATAGAGCATGAAGTCCTAGGAGTGAGAAGGAGCTTGGGATTGCTGTAACAGTGTGTTGTCCTACTTTATTTGCAGTATTTCTTGCTTATTTTGGTTGGGGAGCCATCATTTGTCTGTGTCTCCAATTACCTGTTTTCCTTCCTGTCATTTTTTATTGGTAGACACTCAACTCTTTCCTTGTTTCTCCCGCCCACATCACCTTCTTTTATCTACCCCATCTCCTGCCTTTCCCTTCTTTATCTCCTGCAGAGGAAATAGGGAAGGAGTCTGGGGAGAACCAACTCTTGTGGCCTGTTAGCTGCCTCTCTGCTGATAGCTGTGGAGCTATCAGGAGTCAAACCCAGCAGGGGTACCAGACACACAGGAGCATTTCACCCTCAACACACACTGCTCCAACACTGCCAGCACAAAGCACTGGCATGGACAACTATTGCAAGATTCCACTCTCTTCCCAGGCCCCCCAGGTGAGTGGAACAAGTGATGGATGTAAAATACAAGGGACAATTTAGTGACTGGTTCCAGGTTTCTGACATGGAAAAGAGATGTCTAGAGCAGCATGCTGTTATCATTCTGCACACAGAGCTCCAAGTGACAGAGTGAACTGGCACTGAGGCAAGCAGCTCACAGCACCAGGGCAGGAGCTGGGCACTGGGGGACACAGGAAGGACAATTTCATAACAAGCAACTCTTCATTTCACCTCCTCCCAGCCATCCTCACTCCTGCAAACAGCACCTGGACAGAGAATTGCACTTGGACTGAGGCCAAAGTATGAACAGATCACCAATTTCAGTAAAAGCTTGGGAACTGAACTACAGCTCTGCAATGAAGAGAACTCTGCTGTGCCACAACAGGTCTGAACAGAATCCACCATTTCCCAATGGGAACACAGCAAATTCCTCTCCCCTGGGCTGACCAAAAGCAGAAGGTAAGTGCATGTGTTGTTGCCTAATTGTGGTTAACCAAACTCTCCAGAGAGAGGAGGATGGGGAAGTGCAGCCCAGGGCATCATCCCAGGAAGGGAAGGTGCCTGGCAGGGAGAGGAAAGGCATGGACAGATTGGGCAGAGAGGGAAGGCAGGAAGGGGAAGGGTTTCTGCCTCTAAGTGCTTTCACTTGCTCCTCTGGCTTTTACAGTGAAATGTCATCTCTGGATCAGGAGAAAATGTCATCTCTGCAAAGCTTCCCAGGCTCTCTGTTGCACTCCCTCAAAATTTAAGAGCTCTTTAGGGGTTAATATTCAGCTCACAAGGTTGTAATCACTCTGACATTTCAAAAAATCACAAGGTTTCCAGGCAAAGATTGACCTTGACTGAAGTGTTATAAACATCTGATTTTAAGAAAATGAAGCCAAAACTGGAATCACCCCAGCTCCTCTTCTTCCTACAATTTAAGGACAAATATCTGTACACATTAATGGAAATGCTTTTGCAAAAAAACCCAATTGTGTGTCATTTAATGAGAGTGTAAAAAAATGTGCAAATGAATCATTATTCCTGTTCCCAAAAATTGAACAAAATCATTCACATTTCACTCAGTAATTTGCACACTGACTGATGCACACAGTATGTTATTATTAGTAGTAAATCATTAACTCCAGCTGTATTGGTGCAGACTGGTTTGCAGGTGTGTTTGTGACTCAGGTGCAATGACAGCAGACCCAGCCCCACAAAGATCTGTGTTTGGCTGTCATTTGTCACACTACTCACAAGGATGTTGTCCAGGTGCTGCCTGGAGCAGAAGTAGCTCCTTCCCCAGCCCCCAGCACACCCTGTCCCACTGATTCTCCCCTCTCCATCTGAGATAATGTAGCTGTGGAGAAATGCCACTGCCCCATTTTGTCAAACACTCATGGGAGGTGTCACTCGTGGAAATGTTACCTGGTGGAATGAGGAGGAGGAGCCTGGCTTGCTCTCACACCATACAGGGTTTATGCAGCTGACTTCTCAAAACCCTGGGAAGAAAGCCAGCTTGTGCATGGAAGAGAGCCCTGGGAAGACCCTGAGAGTCCTTTCCTGCCACTGTAAAACCTTTGGATCCTGCAGATGCCACAGCAGCACAGCTGTTCCTTGCAAAACAAAGATCTGTTACTCAGATCAGTCATCAAAACTTTCATCCATCCTTATATGAACATGAGAACTCCAAAAACCTCACAGCCACTGATGTCTCACTCTTTGCAACTGTAATTCCCTGCACCTGTCCTGCTCCTCTTTTCATGTATCTGCTCCCAACAAGTCTTTAGGTGCAGGGCTGCCTTCCAGTCTGACAAAAGTGAACAGACCCTCAGGAATCACTTCCAAGGAAATTGTGACTCAAACTGAACACCAAGAAAAGAATTTGATTCCATTTGGGGAAGAGGGGAACAATCAACCCCACACCATTCACTAGGGGAGGTGTGCTCTCACTTTGCACCTTTCACAGGTGCACATCAGAATTCACAAACTCAAAGGTTAACATGGGAAAAAAAACAAACCAACCAAACTGAGGACTTTCCAACCAGCTCTGAAAACAAGCTTTTAGTTGAGAAAATGGTTATTCCAGAAGATTCATTCCTAAAGCACAGAACTCATGGGACTGAAACATGAAGCCAAGAACTCCCTTCAAGTTTATTCTTGCCCACCTCCAAGCTTAGAAAGAACTGCACAGCTTCTAAAATAGAGGTGGTTAGAGCAAGGTGTGGAAAGAAGCACCAAGCAGTACCAGCATCATTTGCAGAGGCTCTTCCTTATTCTCCAGATGCAACACACTTATGCCTTTTGTTATACAGGAGACAAAAAGTGACAATTCAAGTGTACAACTCTCTACAGGTTACATTGATTCAGCTGGACCAATTAAGAGAAGTTAAATCCCAATTTGTAACATCCAACCTGACCTCAAACTCTTCCAGGGATGAGGCAGCTACAGCTTCCCTGGGCAGTCTCTGCCAGGGCCTCATTACCCTCACAGGGAGGAATTGCTTCCTAACATCCAATCTAAACCTATTCTCTCTCAGTGTGAAGCCATTCCCTCCTGGAGTGAGAACTCCAGGCCCTTGTAAATATTCTCTCTCCACCTTTCCTCTCTTCAGGTACTGGAAAGCCACCATGAGGTCACCCCAAAGCCTCCTCTTCTCCAGACTTTCTCCCAACTCTGCCTTTCCTCCATCCCTCTGACCATCTTGGTGCCTCCTCTGGACTCTCTCCAGCAGCTCCATGTCCCTCCTGTGCTGGGAGCCCAGGGCTGGAGCAGCTCTGCAGTGGGATCTCACCTGAGCAGGGCACAAGGGCAGAATCCTCCCTCCCCTGCTGCCCACAGGGCTTTGGATGCAGCCCAGGATACAGAAAAGGTTGTAACATTCTACACAAAAAATATTCCTCTGAGGAGAGTGGGGGTGGGACATCTTTAGTACATCCAGCTTACACATTTACCTAATGCACATAATAAGACAGTGAATTTTATAAAGAGATTTATTGTGCAAGAATGATTTTCATGCTCATTTACAATGAAATAATTAGTTTTAACAAATAATCATGCCATTGCTTAATTTCAACACTTAACAGAATATTTACATTCAAGTTTACATCTTTGTTCAAGTTCCATGGAGAATATTGTCAGAATTAAGCAAGAATGCATCTTCAAATCAAAGTTTGTCTTTTTTTTTTTTTTTTTACAATAGAGTATCACCACATTTCAGACATTTACTGGAAATGACAAATTTCCTGTCTTTGCAGTACCCTTATTTCCCAGCTACAGCACTGGAAAAGAACAAAAAAAAAACACACAAAAAAACCCCCGAACACAAAAGCAACCTGCAGGAACCAGTGTCACACACACAAATCAATCTCCAATTAGCCAGGCATTTAAAAGAGGAAGAAGGCTGCAGAATAACCTCTGCACAACTGATTTTTGGGGGACTGTTTGTATCATCCTTGTAACAGATCCCACCTTAAGAAAATGAACCTCAGGACAACTCTTTCACAAAGTCTTAAATAACAAAAGGACTTGCTTTGTCAATACTGACATGAACATCTTGTAATAGCACCAGACACACCCTGGAACTTTTTGTTGTGCTCTGGGTTTTTTTTGTCCCACCACAGGGATGCCCAGGATCACAGCATTGTGGTCTGGCAGCTTTTAAAAAACAATTAAAAAAAACAAACAACACCAACATCCCCCAAATATAAAAACAACAACAAAACAAGAAAAAAATACTTTTAATATGCAGGTATTCAAACTTTAACTTTTTGGTACTGCTTTTTCCTCTTCACACTCTACAATGTAAAGGAGTTTCAGAGTCCAGCCCATGTTTTCTTGGCCTGCACAAAAATGTCTCCCTTCTTCATCAAAGGTTTCCAACATAGACTTTTCAGGCACCTCCCTCCCACCCTGAGCTGAGAATCAGCTCAGACAACACTCAAACTCAGAATTGGTTCTGAAGGACAACTTATCACGGTCCCATTGAACACCTCAAAAATGCAACAGAATTTTTCCTTCCTTCCACAGTTCCATGTGATGCCTGCTATTCTAATCCATGTTCTCCTACCAGTGGCTTCACCTGCTGCCTGGTTCCACAGAGGCCAGGAATAGGAAGAGAAGAACCAGAGCACACCTGCCACTTCCCTGCTCTGACTTATGTAAGGTACATGACAACAAAAGAAGAGTGATTGTCTTGGATTGTGGCTAACAACATCATGGAGAGATACTGACTTTGAAGATGCAAACCTAAACATTCCCACATTTTAAATAATCTTTATATTTAGCAGAGACTACTTCTCTTTTCCTGCCTTCATGTTGTGACATCTCCTGCAGAGCTTGTGGGCTGAGGAGCAGCTGCAGAGGGCTGCGCTGGCAGCACTTCCAGCTCGGATTCACGGACAAAGATGACGGCATCACCACTGACATTTATCAAACACTGAGCCTGCAGAAACAGACAATACCCAGTTACCAAACAGGAAACAATAACATGGTTGATGTTTACTGATATCTGGTAGGTCTAACTACACAGAAAAATAACAAAGATCAGGAGAAGGACAAATTCTTACAATTTATGGGTGAGGCAACCTGTGCCACATTTGCTTTGCTATCTGCTCACTTGTGTGCTACCAAACATGCAGAGGGATTCTTGGAAGGCCACCACAGTGAAACACCTGGATAGCTGTACTTGCTTTCACTGCTGGTTTGAACATATTTAATTTACTGAATTTTCTGTTATTGTCTTTACAAATTAAGGTTTGTCCCTTTATGTACAAAATGGACATCAGCAACTCCAGGTATCATGGAGTTAGGATGGAAATCCTGCACTGCAGCATCAGAAATACCAAGTTCTGCACTACTATGCAACTGTTTCCTGCAATTTAATTTACTTCATTCTAGCAAGCTCAGTTCTTTTATCCACCTGGGTATTTATGAAGCATTCTCATAATTTTGGGTTAATACAAGAACACTCTTGGATTCTTCAAACATTATCCCAAGACATCAAGAAGTGCTGTGCAGATATGGCTCTACAGCACTGCTAGTTTTTAAAGACATAAAATGCGTATTTGTATCACACTAACAACAACAGGACTTGTTATTTCACATCCTAATGTACCTGATTTTTGTTTGGGTTCTCCATGAAAACACACTGCTTCATTATGTATGACACAACTGCATTCCCTCCCAGAGCTGCAACATGAGCTCTCACCATGGCAAACACTTCAGCAATAAAAGCATGGAGGAAACCACTGACACCACCCTCCTAGAATGGAAAAAATATACATTACATATTATATTAGGTCTGGCTACTTCTCTTACACATTTATCAGCTGAATAATTTAGTGAATCCTAAATGGTGTGGAGAACTTAAAAGCCATTCACATTTAATGGGTCACAGTTAGAAATCAGATGGAGAGAGACCATTTACAGGGGCCTGGAGTGACAGGACAAGATGGAATAGCTTCAAACTGACAGGCATAGATGGGATATTGGGAAGAAATTCTTCCCTGTGAGAGTGGGGAGGCCCTGGCAAAGGGTGCCCAGAGAAGCTGTGGCTGCCCCATGATCCCTGGCATTGTCCAAGGCCAGGCTGGATGGGGCTGGGAGCACCCTGGGACAGTGGAAGGTGTCCCTGCCCATGGCAGGGGGGTGGAACAGGAGAGTCTTTAAGGTGCCTTCCAATCCAAACCATTGTATGGTACTGTGAAATTCTTGGAAATTCCCAGTAAGGAGTGACCATTTCCTCTGATCACTGCAACTTCATGTCTGTTAATGACTGTCATTAGTTCCCAACACTCACTAAAGAAATGATCCCTCAGAATAAAAGGTAAGCAAGGGATAGAGCAGAGATTTGAGCTATTCAAGCTATTCATTTTTGGAATTTTCCCCCTTGAAGCCCAAAGGAACTTCTAGCCATCTCATTTAATTAATTTTTTTGACTTGATGATGCTTGTGGGGCATTTTTACTTCTTTGGTGCAAAACTGAAGAATTTAAATGGATGTGAAAGGAGAAGGAAAACAACCAAGCATGGATTTTCCTAGAAAATCCTTATGAAAGAATGTGAGCAACTACACTGTGGGGAAAAACCCATTGCACACAAACTAGACAACCAACCAAAGAAATAAAAATCCACAGAAAATGCTGAGAAAAGAAACTGATCAAAACAGAGCTCACTGTTGGTTCAAAATATATATAAAATTTCAAAATTCAAGTGAAAGGCAAGACCATTAGACTTCCCACATGACTCTGTGTGCCTGTGTACCACTGGAAGAAATGGAAGAGGCAGGAAGAAGAAGAGATTGAACTAAGCTGAATTTCTAAGGGCTGTGCTCATTCAATAGTATAATGTACCCTGAACAGGCTCCTAAAGGCAGAAAAAGACATAGCTTGGAGGAAAATTTACAAATTAAAAGGACAGGTATAATTTTATCAGACCCAGCATAAAGCTGGAATGAAGTCGACTGCAGAAAGAAATCAAAATGCAATACAAGTTCATAATTCTCATGGAATTTTGATTTTGTCCAGGTCTTTTAAAGGTACAGCAACTGATGGGGAAAAAAGATGTATTATAAACCTCATACAACATTGGATGACAACAGATAACAAAATGCTTGTAAACATCTGCCTGTAAACAGCAAAGCCTAAGAACAATGGATTAGCCTGACTTGAAATTACCATTAATTTTTGATTCTGGTACACATTTCAGCACTATCACAAGCAAAACATAAAGAAATACAAACACAAATGCTGGTAATTACTTTCTTGTAGGATTGAACCACATTGCTGGAGTTGGATATAATGACTGCTCTGTTCTGACTCCTTTATAACTCAAGGCAATCTTGTAATATGAGTAGTTTGTGACTCAGCCTATGTAGCTGAAATAATTTAAATTAGCTCCCCTGGGTGCTGGGAAGAGCACAATGACAGCATCCCAGGGACTGTGCAACATTCCAGCCTCATGGAGGAGCTGAGTCAAATATTTGAGTGACCTATCCTTGTTGGAATCTGATATCACAGACACCAAAGCTTATCAGCTGTTGTATTTGTACCTGCAGAATCTGCACGTGGTACAGGAATGTCCTGTAACCATTTCCCTGCTCTGACATCCTTTGGAAAACACTGTCCTGTTCACACATGGATTTCTCAAGTTAAAAGGGAAAGTTAAAAGTAACTTGCAAGATCCAAACAAAATGTTTGTCTGACCTAAGTTTCTCTAGAGAGCTCAGAGCCCATTTTCAGAAAGCCTGATCATTTTTATTAACATCTGCTCTGTAATTTTAGCAATGTGCAATTAGGAAAAAACAGCACACTCCTCAGCACTGACAGACTAGGCAAGAGGTACATCCAATTTGTGTGGCAAAGATGCAGCTACTTCCTGAAAGGACACAAAAATTTTAAGAACATGGCTTGCATTTTGGCATGCTCAGAGGATTATTTGTTTCCCCAATGCAGACTGGAAATCAGGGTTTGAAAATCACCTCTAAGCTGGTTGTGTGGCCAGGGACCCCATGGTGTAATTTTTGATGGTCATCACACAACATTTTGTTTCAGAGAATGTAATGTTAAAAATGAGCATAACATTATCTATGATATGGGCAGTGTTCTATTAACCAAAGAATTTTAAAATCCAAATACTCTGTGAAAGTTCATCACCGAGCTGGCTTAAGGAGAGAAGAATGGATGACTTAGTTTTCTCTTTAGCATTTAATTTGGGTTCAAATGACCCCAACTTCTACCACTGTTGGTCAAAGACACGTTTTTCCCATATAGTTCTGTTTCAGAACTCACTGGTTTAACAACAGCAATGGCAATTGTTAATTAACCCCTTTCTAACAGTGCCAAACACAAAACAGCTCTGTGTGCTCCATGACAAGAGCAGCACAATGGAACTTGCTCCACACCCAGCACCATCCCACCAGTGACACAAATCCTACTCCCTGGCTGTGCCACACCTCAACTCAAACTTCTGATTCTTACAATTAACAAACAACTATTCCCTGCCACAAAATGAATCCCTGCCACACAGCTCACCTCACGCAAAGAAGTGGTTTCTCGTATGAAAAACATGTTGATTATCCCAAGATATTTGGTTATTTTTGCCCCAGGGAGAAAGGAAAGAGGTGTCATCTTAACAACTGAGACAGTGGAATTGGTGCATGACGGGACAGAGCGGTGCCTTAAGTATCCCTCAGCCAATGGACTTGCTTTTTCAAGGGAAGTAGCTGAAAAATGGGAAAAAACAGGAGAAAATAACTCTCAAGATCCATCATTGTTCCTCCAAACACAAAAACTCTTCTTTATGGTTTTCCAAATAGCTTGGTGACAACATTCAGCTGCCTGTGATGCTCAGCCATATACACAAGAAAGGAAATCATCATGCAAAGCATGCAAAAGGAGACAAGAAGCTGAAATGGCATTTATTTGAAAGAGTGGCATTCCTGCAAAAGGAAAACATTGAGGCGAGCAGCTGCACATAATCAGTTATGATGTGAAGGTAAAGAAAAAAGTGCCAACATTTTGAAACGTATTCTGCTGGAGGAACAAATTACAGGAAATGTGAAATTTGTTGTGTTTCCCCAGTGCAGCATTTCCCATTAAAACGGGTATTAATCTCTGCTAATTTAAGCAAGATAGTCAGACCTGTGGCCAAAGAACTACTAAAAACCAACTCACCACTTGTTAATTTAGTGACCATTGCCTTGACTGTCCCCTTGGTGATTTGCTTCCTGTTTCTCACCCCCAATTCTCCAAGATCATACATACACCTACATCCATGCAGTGGATGTTATATACAATTAGTAGGCGTACACATGTATGGAGAACTAATTACAGCAAGACTTTTATTCTGCTTTTTATGCTACCGGTTCATCAACCCTAGGTGAGGTTACAGAACAATGTTTTTACACTCATTCTACACATGATCTGCAATGCTACTGCTGGGCAGAGTAGTGCACTAAGTCACCACTGGGAAATCAGAGCTATGTCTCAGATTATCAGAACGTGGTAGAAACAGCCGCCTACTTGTCTTAATTGATCCGCGCCTTATGGTCTGAGCTTTCAGTTTAATGAGCTCTATCCAGCTGTTGCATCTGTCTGCAAAGGAACTGTAATCAACTGACGTTGCTGGAAACACAGACAGAAAAACAAAAGAAAAAAAAACAGAAAAAAAATATATGGATGATGTCTCTTGCTCATCTCAATGCTCCTTTTTGAGGAAGCAGTGATTCGTGGCTGAGAGAGAACAACCATCCCTTTGCAGGTCTGTTTAAAAGGAAAAGTTACAGGAGAGGTTTGGACTTGTCCAAACCAATGTACCGATTTCTGGTGATGTCCCAGCTCTGAACCAACTGCCTGAGTGGGACTTCAGCACTGAAAAAACATGCAAATACAGTCATTAAGGACTTATGCTAGATTAGGGATTTTTATCTCAATTTAGGTTGTAAGTTATGGCTTTTTAACTTTATTTAAGCCTTTTTTAATTTTCATTTTCGTTGCTTTTTTTTTTTCCTTATAAAGAGCTGCTGATCAGGATTTAAACTTCCCAACTGTCTTTATCAATAACTAACCTAAAGACCGAAAAAAAAAAGCTTTGGTGGTGAGGATAAGAGTCACAAGCTGAAACAACACCTTTGTCTTAAACACAAATGAATTTTCCTTACAGAACAGTCTTCCTTGCCCCAACATCCTCCCTCCAACACCCCTCCCATTATCATTACAATAAGTAAGAGTTGTTTCTGCTATGACTTTTGGTATTAGTTGCAGGGGTGTTTGCATATCTTTAAAAAAAAGGGGGGGTTGCAAACACCATTTCTTCATTATCCTGAAGAAACGGGAGGAACACATGCTAACTTCAAATTAACACAGGCAAAACAGCTCTCTTCCCAGGGACTAAGTTTCTGTCAGATAAAGTTATATCAATGTACCTGACAGAGAGGCTGTTATTATTACAAATCTAACTTTTATAATGAAAAACCACATCAAAATATTAGGGTATCATTAAGCCACACCAGAGCATGCATTCTCAGTTAAGTAGTAAACACTTCCTGGATTAAGACACATCCAAAAAGAGTATACCAGTATCTCAAGAATGCTCATTCTGTTCTGGCAGATGGCTAAATTAAGGAAACTCACCTCTCTGAGCAGCAGGAATACCTGTGTGGGAACTTGCACCCTCCAGGACTTCTAATAAAACAAAATTAATTCCGTTCAGATAAACTATTAGGCAGAGTCAGGCAGTACAGGACAACAGCTTCCAAGAAAGATGGGAGTGACTATTGACAAGGGCCTGGAGTGACAGGACAAGGGGAATGGCTTCAAACTCACAGAGAGTGGGTTTAGATTGGATATTGGGAAGAAATTCCTCCCTGTGCAGGATGGTGATGCCCTGGCAGAGGTTGCTCAGAGAAGCTGTGGCTGCCCCACCCTGGAATTGCTCAAGGCCAGGTTGGATGGGGCTCTGAGCAGCCTGGGATAGTGGAAAGTGTCCCTGCCCATGGCAGGGGGTGGAATGAGATGATCTGTAAGGTTCCTTCCAAGCCAAACAACTCCACAATTCCACGAGCCTTATAAAAGATTTTAGAGTTAAGTATGAAGAAACTCCACTGTCTATATAGTATACTGTGTGCTTTGATAACAGTTAGTATAAATAATTCACTTTACTAAACCTACCTTGCAATTTTAATATTTTATTTATTAAAGTCACTACTTTATAAGATTGCAAACCAATATTTTTAAAACAACAATCCTACAGAAAAGTAAAAATATATTAAATAACCTGCTAAGTAAATGTAACTACAATGAAGTTGTGAAGAAATGACAGGTGGAATAATTTTCTGTCTACAGCATATGGAATGTGGAGAACATCAGGAAAAGGGAACAGGCTGCCCTCCACTGGTCAGTGCCCAGCTCACAGAGAGCACAGTCAGTAATGGCTAGAGAAACACCAACAGAAAATTCTGGGTAACTTCTCTTTTTTAAAATAAAAACCGTAGCAAATTAAAAGTTAAGGATTAAAAAAAAAAAAAAAGATCAGTAAGAATCTTTTTGCTGAAATTAATCTGGCCTCTGAAAATACAACTAAGTGTGGTAGGCACCCTTCTTTACACAACTGATATAACAGGCAAAAAAGGGAGCTCAGACATTTACAGTGATTTCCAGATATTTATTTCCTCTCAGTAACCATATTGGTAGTTAATCCAACAAGGGAGAATGAATTAAACACAGCTGATTTCAATTATCTGAATTTTTAATGCAGTCATAGAAGAACTGTGACAACCATTCTTGAAATGCAGCTCTATCTCAGCTAAAATAAAGCAGCTGTTTAACAGCTACAGTGTGCACTGTACAGATTATTTATTATATAAATTTAGGCTCTTTTCACTTAAAGGAAATTTGCATGCAACCACTATTTGGTAGATAAAGTATTTCCCATCATGAAAACAATGAGATTAATTATGTGAGGCTGAGAAAACATTGAGGTATTTTATATGGGCCATTTACAGTATGCAACAAACCTATTTATTAGGTAATTTATAGTTATGTCAAATGACACCCAACAGTCAGATATTCGCAGCATCCTCAATATTCTAAATGCAAAGACAGAACTACTACAGGAAATAGAGACAGAATGATCAGCCAAGCCATCTTCTGTGACTCCCAAAAAATCTGACATCAGCAGTAAATATCCCCATTTTGCTTAGGCAGCAAAGCACATTTAAAGCCTGTGAAAGTACAGGTATTTTAAAGCATCTGCAATCATGAAAGATTGCATCAAAATCCATAAAAACCAAGTTTAACATTCTTCCCCTTAACTGACCTTTAGCTGGAGAGAATGGTTGAGAAGAAAGGGGATCAGAGCAAAGTTCCAAGGGAAATTGTAGCTGTTCTTCATTGTCTGTAGATACTTCAACAAAGAAAACATGGCCAATTGATAATTAACCCCCAAAATGAGATTTGCCAGTAATTACAAGCAGAGTCAATTTATTTGAACAGGTATTTTCAGCATGTGCATAAAAGTGATGCAGTTCTGCAGAAACAGGTGTGTGACAACAAATCCAGCTGCAACATTGAACAGAACTTGTGTTCCACTGAGAAGGATTTGGAGATTTTAGAAAAATTAAGTCCATTCAGTCATTTTTATTTTGATTCTGCAGCTGGATCTAAGTCAGCTATTATAATAAGAATTAATACTTATTTCACATGAAAGAAAACACTGTTGCTACTGAAGCAGTCAGCTATAACTAATGTTTTAGAAACATATGGCTCTGTTCTACTACCTAATTCCAATCTGAAGAATTGCAAATACTCAGAGTTCTGTTGGAATTCCCACTTCCAGACTGCACACATACATTTCCAGCTTAAGATGGTATTTCATTAGCAAGGTGACATATGCAGATCATATGAGTCTCTTCCATTCCCTCAGTGCTTCACTGAGCTCCAAAACCATTACTGACCTGCTTAAGGATTTTCAGGAGGTTGTTTTCTTTAAAAAATATTATGAATAATTTATTTTCTACCTTCTTAAAGTATGGACAAAATTTCTACTTATAAGAACAACTATTCTCTGATGATTTATACCACATGTTCCAAAATACAACAGAAATGTCATCATCTGTTACACCAATCTTTTAGAGAAAAATAATCAAAGTAGTATCATAGGTAGAATAAGAAAGTACTATAACTTTCTTGATTTTGTAAAATGAATAGCTAATACTTGATAAATCAGTTATTCTGCTGGAGGTCAAGTACAAGAACCCTAAAAAACCTCCCTGAAAAATATGTATATTTGGACTTGATCCTTGTAGGTCCCTTTCAACTCAGAATATTCTGTGGTCTGTGATCTGTATCTGAAATTAAAATCCAGACTCATTAGGCACTGGGGATAAAAAATTAAAGATTCCTCACAATATTTACCTCTTTGCTGTGATTTTTCTGTAGGTGCTTTGTTGGCTTGTAGTGCTTGGTTTTTGTCATATGTAATGGCAACAGCTGTGACTGCAATCTGCAAATCAGAAATGTTTGGCATATTAGGTAAATTGATCTCTTGTGCAATCTGAAAAATAGTTTTGCAAACAAGCAGTTCTTTACATAGAAACATAAAAGGGAAAAAACCCATCTATGAATTCAGCAGACATGGCAGTAAATCAAATCCTGGCCCAGTTTACCCTGAGCAGCAAATGTTCATAGGGCCATGTCTATGTGCTGGAAGTGAAAAGCAGCAATTCACTTACCTGAACTAATTCATCCTCTGGCAGAGCAACTGTAAAGTTCACATGGCAGAGACAGCAGGGAACCATAGACCGGAGTTTAAAATACAAACTCTGTTGAAGACAGGACATTATTTTGTGTTATTTCAGAGAAATTAAGGATCAAAACTCTTTTCATAGCAGAAGTCATCTAATGATATTAATTTTTTCTTGAGGAAGAATTACATGTGTGAAAAGTCAGGACAGAATGCAATCTACTGCAGAACTGTCTATTTCTGGATTACACTGCCAGTCAAAGAACTCTTACAGATTCCAAAAGCTCTGGAAATCCCTAATATATTAAAAAAGGTTGAACCTATTTTTACAGCAACTCACAAACTAATTAGAGACACTTTGCAGTCTATTTTCAAAATTATGAGGCACATGTTATTTTCATTATAGCTGAATTTGACTTGGCTTCCATTTGAACACTTATGAAAGTATTTGAAGTAAGACTCTTACCTTCAACAGATTCTCACAGAGATCATTAAAGTTCTTATTGAGTGTTTGATTTGTTGGGTTAATGTTGCTTAATCTGGACACTCTAACTGCTGTGAACATCTGAATTAGAAACAAACATGTTTGGGTTTTTTGCCAACATATTCCAAGATATTTTATCCAGTATCTTAAACCCAAATTCATAAGGAAGGAAAAGAATGTAAAATATGTTAACATATATCTTAACTAAGTAACGAAGTATGTTAGCTAAGCAACACAGTCAACAATCTATTCCCTTTAAGGGGCTTCAAACCCAGCCAAACCTTTTAAAAAACCAAAACCTAGAAGTTCATATTTACTGTAATTACTTTCATATTTCTGTATTAGGTTATTTGTTGCACAACAGCATTAAGAAAACCAACAAAAAAACAGGTTTTCATATCCTATTTTTCTTACCAAAACAACTTTTATTTCTGTCACAAGGGTGTCTCTTGAACTTCTCTTTCAAAATATATATTTAAATTACTACAGCATTTTTCAATAGAATTTAGCAAAAAGTTTTAATTTTGAATAACCTTACTTGAATTTCTGGTGTCCAGTTATTTATACCAGGCATAACTTCTGTGTTGCAACTGTAAAAACCTGTGAAGACAATATTTGGGGGAAAAAAAAAAAATCTATTTTATACACTGCAATATAAAAATACTTGTAAAGGAAACATATGTGACAAGGTTTTGCAAGTATTTTCCCTTATGTGGTTTTGTGGTTTTGAATACTGAATAACACATCAGAAATGAGCTCAACATTCAAAAAACAAATGTAGAATTCTTGTAGGAAGGGCCAATACTCCAAATCCACAAGTGCTCCACCTATTTCTATTAGAAAAGGCTGTAAAGGAACTACTGTAGTGACTGAATGCAAATGAAAAACAGAAGTAAAATGACTAAATGGCAGATTAACTTAACCTAAAAGATAAAATAAGTTATTAACAGCAAATCAGTGTTCTGAAAGCCTGAAGATACAGTTAAATAAGCAGAAAAGAGGCCAGTCTGGTAGGGCCTATATAAAAGCATGAAATGAGCTATAAAGAAATTGTGTGGCAGCTTGCAGAGGGTATAAATATTAATAGATTGTCTTTCGGAACACCAAAAGCAGAAATTCTGTTGAAGAATCAAGTAAGATTTAGAAAGGATATGCAGAAATAATAACATGAGAGCAGAAAACATGCTTTTCTTTTGACAGCAGTGCAGCAGAGCTTTCCACAAGAGTAGAAAACCAGTCCCTTGTTTATTTGTCTTGAACAAGGAGATATTGAACAAAAAGGCAAATGAAAAACAAAGGTTCTTCTACAGGCAAAAGATCAAACAGCTAATTGGCATTGAAATCACAACTTATTTCACTACCAGAGAAGAACATTCTTTAATCTTCAAGTAATAAAGTGCTGAAGTGACTGGTCCTGATTTCCTTAGCACAGGTTTCTCTATTACTGATCCACAGCAACTATTCCAGCAAAGGGGGTTCATGAGCAAATGGGAAACAAGACTGTAGAGAAGCTGGCACCAGTTTGCTAAGGAACAGTCTCTGCTCACAAGCTCTCAACAAGCACACAGGCAAAAGGACCTGACTTATCCCATCTGTTTGGGGCATCAGGAGGCATTTGGGAAAGATCCTTCACCAAGGTCTTTTAACAAACTAAGAATGAAGCATCATCAAAGGAAATGTAAATATAAGACTAGAAAAAGAGGGACAAATATGCTTAATTTTCACAGTGAAGACATCTGTAATTTTGGATTTTATGCTTCAAACACATTCATAACTTACATGCAGAAGAGGATAAAACAAGATGATGCTGATGGCCTTAATTTAGGGCAATAAAATCAGTGGGAAATAAAAGATTTGGTGACAGCAATAGATAACCACAAGGACAGTTCTGAGCTCGACACAACTCAAAATTACTAACACTGATCCCAGTTATTAGGAAGGAAACTAAGACTTGCTCAGAAGAAACAGAGGGAAATTCACAATGACAAGAGGGAGGACAAGGACAAATCAAATGTTCAGGGCAATTTCTGTATAATGGACAACTACATTTGCCTCTTACCCAGATCCAACAGTTCTGTTGGGGAAGGTATGACAAATCTATACAGTGATAAATAGCATAAACACAACTGATACCAGCTAATTATTAGTTCTCTATTCTGCTTTCATTAACCTGGAACCTACAAATTCATTAGTCAGTCTAAAAGTCTTTAGAAACAGTAATATTGTCAGTTCTCTTGAACTTCTAAAGTAATTTTTAATAAAACTAGTTCATATTTTGTCCTTTTGCAGCCTACGGCATAAATTAGAAGAGTATGGTTGTAACTATACCAGAAGGTGGTGGAACATCTGTCAGTAAAGAATGTACATCTTCCATTGCATCTGTGTCATCAATCTGGAAAAGGGAATGATTGAGAAAATCACATTGCTGTGCCAGTAAGAAGTTTCAGAAAGAAATTAAATAACCTCTATTCCATTCAAACTTTAACACTCTTATTTTAGGTCAGACTGAGAGCCCTGCTACCTTCTGTTGTCTTTATACTCATCCTTATTGACCTGCAAGAAATCCAAATTTCCTGCTAACTCCCAACATTTTCTTATCAAGTGTTTTAGCAATGGTTTATAATTTAACTCCAGTAATGAAGGGTTCTCTGACAAGTCATGTGTCTCTCACCCTCCATGTAAAAGGGGTTTTCTTGTTTATTCCTTCAAAAAGTAATCTAAAACTAAACAAAACCAACCCAAATATCTTTGACTCTCATAACTGTCTTCACAGCCTCTTTCAGCATATCCTCATTACAATGACATTTTTACTACTTTTTCTTATGTAGCTCTGCTGAAGAATAATTTTACTCTTGAAAGCTTAGTCAAGAGTTTAATTAAATCTTCTGCAATATTATTTCTGATACCCAATCAATCATCCACTAAATATCCAATTTCTTAGAAAAGACAATAGTAAATGATTCCACAGATAAAAAGTTCTTTTTTCCTATAAATGCCTCACAAAATCCTCTATTTTTCACAAAGATATTCAACTCTTTTTGCAAAAGCACCAACCAATCCATATTTATTATCCCAAACTCTCCCAACCTGTCATTTTTCCACTCTCCTTTGAAACAGGAAGAAAATACAACCTTTTTCTTTGCTAAATATAAAGTGTGGCAACATAGAACCTCAGTGTTTATAAAAATAGATCTTAAGTTTTTGATTAGTCTGATCTGCTGCTTGAAGCAGGCACAAGGGTATTTCTTAACAGCTCTTAATTATTATTCTAGAGATTGCTACATGTTCATGAACAGCAGGGCAATCTCTTTGCAGATAGTCTGTAGACAGAGCTGTGCTTTAAGCAGAGAAAGAACAAGAGAGACAAAGCAAAACCAAATACTTCACTTTTTCTATTGATACAAAAGGGAGAAACCATTCACAATTTAGGAACTGTTCTTGGAGATGAGTAAGAATTTTTTTGTTTTGAAATATGTATTTCAGGAGGAGAAGTATGAACATGAGTGGTGAAAAAGTTTATCACCTCCAAGACAAAAGCATCCTTCTTCCCATGTGAAAGGTCAAGCTCTGTAACTTCATCAGAGCTTTCTGACTGAGATCTCAATAGCCTGGAACGTTGTCTTGGCTCTGGAATGGGAGACCCAATGATTTCTTCAGGTAACTCCTAAAAACAATGTAAGAATTAACAGATAGGTTCTGCACAGCCTAAAAATAATTCAACTCTACACAATTTGTTAACAATTCTAAGAATCAGATCATTCTGAACATTATTCTACTGAGGAAAATATCTAAATAAGACCAAACTGATTTGGCTATGGGGCTAAAGAGATCTGAAAATTCCAGCAGCTTTCCAAACTACAGTGAAAAAAGTCTGTATCTCTATTCATAAATAAACTTATGTTCTGAATGACTCAGTAAGAAAAAAATGGATATACAGTGTATATGTTTGATTTAGAATAAAATATTTACTTACTGGAGGATTAATCTCATAAAGTTCCTTGTTTTTTGCTATTGTATCATTTATTTTCTTTTGCATATGGGATATGTGCTGCTCATAGGTGCCATCATTTGGAGTCTTCCCAGCAATCTGAATACCTCCAGGAGTTGGCAAAGCTGCTAAATACACACCTGTTGCAGACTTTTTAAAAGTCACAAGGAAAAAGACAATTATATAAGCATGAATTCCTAATATTTTCATAGAAAGCTTTCCACAATGCTTATGCTCAAACAGAATTGTTACATGCAAATTACAGCATCATCTCTTGCAAACAAATAAATGGATCTCTCTCTTTTGTTCACTTATGAAAAAACTTCACTATTCTTTTAAAAAACTCCCTTCTTCTCATTTTTCATGGTGGAATGCTTAAACTTGCCTAAAAATTCTGAAGAAAGTAAAAATGAAAGCCTCTGCCCCAATATGTTTTGCATAAGCAAATAGTTCTTCACATCTTTGAAGGTTTAAGACTTGGCCAAACCATTTACAGCATCACTGAGGTTGTGACAACCCAATTTCTATTTACAGGAAACAGATCATGACGAACAAAAGAAGATGCCAGCCAGAATCACCCAAGCACCCTCTGATGCAGGAAGAAGCAGCATATTTCACTATTCTAGCTTAGCATGAAAGAATGAGGTTAGAAAATACTGTTAATGAACATTTCTTGACTTTCTCTAAGACACTTCAAATCTATCATTTATTTCTTCAGTTCCATCAAAAAAGAGGCAACAGACCTTCCCCTTGTTGCCAAATAACCAAAAGATTTACTGGGAGACTTAATTAATCTTATTTTCATGGAACTACAATTCAATTTGAGGAACAGCAATCTCTCTGAGAGGACCTTTAAAGAATACCATCATTTTTCTACAGT
The DNA here is from genome assembly GCA_013398075.1 of Notiomystis cincta. Lineage (NCBI taxonomy): Eukaryota > Metazoa > Chordata > Aves > Passeriformes > Notiomystidae > Notiomystis > Notiomystis cincta. The sequence goes on from VZRX01006860.1 coordinate 23,642, forward strand.
TTGTGCCATTAAACTGTTTAGAGTTTCTTTTCCTCTCATCCCCTTTCTAATCACCTTGTCTTCTACAATATTCAAGAGATTTGAATCTTCTTCTGCTGGTTATGAAAGACAAGTCTACCCTGATTTTACAATAATTAAGACACCTTGCTCTTACAATGACATTTTAATATGTCCAGTTACTCTGAATCCCACAACATTTGCAGGTCTTCCTGAAAAAATACTGCAAGAAAACAGAAGACTGTACTTACTGCCAAGCCCATCAGCATATTTTCCCCCACAGTGATCTGAATTCTCAGCCCAAAGAGGGCATTCATCCCTCTCAGCTTGAGTTTGTTCATCAGCTGTGTGTGCACTTCATACTCCATGAATGGCAGGAGGTTACTGATAGAGGTTGCATTTGCTTCAGCCTGAGCTTTCTTCTTCAGACGGCACAACCTGGCAACACAAACCAGCACAGACAGAGCTTTAATGGATTTGTGAAGGCTGGAAGGGATCACAGGGGACTTTGAATTTTTTTTCCTCATTGTATAACTAATACAGCTTCTTTTCAATTCTTCTAGATTGCTGCAACAGTAAAAGGCCAGTTCTTTACAAGAATTCATTGAGACAGTATCATCTGAAAACTTCTATTTTCAGCTTTTCTTCCAGTAAGACCCCCAATGAAAACATCTCTTTCTCTTGCTGCAAGCCTCAAACATTTCAGGCACAAGTTCTACTCTAATTTCTAGTGCTANTTCTAGATTACTGCAAAAATAAAAGGCCAGTTCTTTACAAGAATTCATTGAGACAGTATCATCTGAAAACTTCTATTTTCAGCTTTTCTTCCAGTAAGACCCCCAATGAAAACATCTCTTTCTCTTGCTGCAAGCCTCAAACATTTCAGGCACAAGTTCTACTCTAATTTCTAGTGCTAGAACTTTTAAAATTCCTATTAATACAGTTATTCAAGACACACATTGGAAAGAAGAAAAAAAAAAAAAATCAAACCAACCCAAACTTAAGTGCCCTCACAGCTAAAGCATTAACCATATTTATCCAAAAAGAATAAAACAAAGAGCACTGCAATCCCATCTCTGACTGTATGTTAGTCATCTTCCAACTCTAAACTCTCTGGGTTTAGCCCCCCAGGCTGAAATTCAAAGCCCACACCAGTGCCATGATACTTTAGGAGTGAAATTTTCTTCAAGAACACATGCCAGTTGTATGTTTTATAATATAAAGTTGGATGACACATCAGATTTTAGCAACAGGATTTCTTTCAAAGATCTCCGAAACTTTACCAGACTAAGGAAATATTTTGACAGATACCTGGCTTGAATAAGACATCCCTTTCCAACAACCACAGCCTCTACAGGAAGGTCAATTGTGGTGAAAAGGACATCAGGAACTTTTTGCTTCCTGCAGTTGTAACAGTAAGTGAGGTGAGCAGGGAATGGCATGTTCAGTTCATCATAGGGGATATGGCAAAATCCACAACCTGGTGGTGAAGCTTCTTCAATCCTAAAAATATATTATGGAGAACATACTTAAAACATCTGCATCTTGTTAACAGTGATCAGTAAGTGCAATGTGTATAAACACCTACAGAGACCTACTTCAATCACACACCACAACTAAACTCTGCTCAGTTACACCAAATGTGACAAGTTTTGCAATAGATGAATTAGAAGAAGAAAAGGTTGCACACTCCTTGCTAAAATGCTATCAATAAAACCTGCATTGAAATTTCTTATGCAGGGATTGAGAAAAAGGACATTCAGTGACCAACTGTTTACATAAACCTGTAACATTACTGGTTTTAGGCAGTGTAACTGCTAAATATATTCCATGGTACAACAGTTGTACAGTTTGCTGTACCAAACACACCAAAAAAATCTCATTTAAATTCATTGTATCCAAAACCCCATAAAAAACTTAATGAGCAGAATAATAACAACAAAGCAATCATCCTACTGAGAAGCAGCACAATATAAATTAACATTGTGAGAAGAACAGCAAGATTATTTCTTAAAATAAGGTGTCAGGTAAAACTTATTATTTGCTTAGAACATTTAGTGTCTCTGCCCCATGAGCAATACCCAGGAATGACCACTATAAAAATATGAATGGGGAAAGCACAGGCCAACTGCATTACTGCACATTTATTCTGTTTCACATAAACAATTCTTCTCAGTGATTTTAAAGAGGTGCTTGAGCAAATCTGACAGATTTGGAATATTAGTTATCATAAGACTAGGGCAAATATATTTTGTGTTGAGCATGAGCTTTGTCTGTTTACCTGTTTTACCTCCCTCTGGCATTTCTAATCTATGCCAAGACTCTTAGTGGCACCAAAATACATATTTTGATAAAAGTGCTATTTTTTTTATGTTATGAACATGATATTTCTTTCTCTCCATCACACAGTGACTACAAAACCAAGTATTTTAGATCTGGCTCCAGTTTTAAAAACTTTATCTACACTAGAAGATAGTGGTGGTATGAGAACAAATAAAAGAATAAGAAATAATACTACATTGGCTGGTTTATTATGGAAAAAGCAATGCAAGTGCTAAAGTGTAATAAATAGCCTTGCTTATAAGTATAATAATCTCTTGAAATATTTGATTACTATCCTGATGAATACATAATAAATTACCAATATGCATGAATCAATCTTTTTTTTTTTTCCCCAAAATAACTCTGTGGCAATACTCATTCTTCAAATTTTATTTGCAAGTGCAGAAACAAAGGGAAACTTCATGTTTGGCCTTCAGTTTCATGATTTTGTTCATCAGCTTCAACTAACACATACCTATTTTGGAAAAATCTGTCATTATGCTTGTTTTATAACCAAGCTATTTTCTCTCCCATGCAGCTCTTGAAGAATATTTAGAGAGCATATATACACATAAATAGTATTTAATGGAGCATTTATATACATATATTACAGACACAGCCACTTTTGGCTTAGGTAAGGTATCAAACATCTGTAATTTTTAATGGTGTGACACAAAGTTGAGAAAAGAAACCTGAAGAGCAGCAAAGGAAAAAACTGAGTTATGATCTGTGTTAGTAGTCAAACGTGTTACCTTATGGAGACTGTTAGAAATAAAAACAGAGTATCTAATTTGGTGCAGAGCTCCATTACTCCTGTGGTGGTTGTTGTTAGTGAAAAGCAGTAAAGTGGTTGGTCCCGCATCCTGCACTGTAACACTGTAACCTACCCTAATAGAGAAGAACTATCTTGGCTCTGAGGAAAAAAATCAACCTCTCCCTTCTCTGACCCTATGGAAAAGAAGCCAGGCTGCCAAGACAACCTTTGTTCCAAACAGCCTTCCATGGTGCCATCCTGAAGGAACCTAGGGTTCAGTACAGCTGCTGTGCCAGATGCGGACAAAATACAGACCTCTTCACTATAAGAGAAAAGAACAACAACACAGTGAATTCCTGCTACTTAGTGATGCTTCTATACCAAATTATCAGGTCAAAAGGCTAGTATATTCTCAATGAAATTCAACATCACCACTGGTTTTGTGCACTTGTGCAATTTTATCCATTACAACTCACAAACAACCCTCTTCTGGTATTTAAACCGTAATCACTGAGTGACTTCAAGATAAAGAAGGATTCGACAGAAAGACTTAAGAGCTTTGTCTCATGTTATAAATAATGTAACATCATTAGGTTTAAGTATGGTTTTCAGCTCTAGGGTTAACAATGCAAAGAAATACAGCAAACCAAACAAGGCATAATTTTTTACCAAAGTAAAAGGGAAGTTGAGAGCCTCAGCATCTTATTAACATTCAATTTTCAAAATGAACTTAGAACCCAACACTGACAAGGATGCTTCTTGAAGGATAAAAAGTGGCAAACCAGTAAAATTTTACTAGGAAGAGCTACAATAATGGTACATTTTGCATGTGAAGTAACCAACCATACTTAGGATATAGCAGAGTTAAAGCTCTCAGAACGACCACAGAGCTTTTAATATTTCTCAAGTTGTTAAATAAGAAACAAATCTCTAGTATTCAGTACTTTAAATACTATATTGAAAAAAAAAAAAAAAACCCCAGAGAAAATCTTTCCCACATTTTCTAGAAGGATAAATGTGTCTTTTTTTTGCTTGTTGTTTCTCTTTCCAAAACAGTTTTTCATACATAACATATCTGGCAGACCAGTAGCTACACACCCAGGCTTGTGCTTCATGCATGGAATAAATCTGAACTGGCAATAATTATGGGAATTCCAATAAATATTTCATCAATAATCAAACACTATCACACTACATTCCTTTAGAGAAATGCAAGCATCAAATATCCCAATAATTGATTGCCTGTCTATGGTCTGTACATTCTTTCCCCATAGTTAAGGTAGCAAAAATAATACAAAGTATTCATGCTTTTTACAAGGTGACTGACAAGCAAAGGAATAAATGCTTCATTTTGGTGTGTTCATTCCTCAGTGATTGGGTAATTGAGGGAAATATGGTAAACTAAAACTTTTCCAACTTCTCTCCTTTAAAAAGCAAATCTTTAGTGCTTTTACCTTAAAATATTCAGGCAAAATCAACTTGAAAGAAAATAAATTCAGATGTTTGAATTTTCTCATTACTTCTCAAAAGCAATTCAAAAGAGTGAACAAGAGTAATTTTCTGTTTAATATCATCAGACACACCTGGCTCCAGGGCAAGCTTTTTCTGGGCCTGAAATGTGAAGTTCCCATTTAAGTTCTGGTCTGCCAGTTATTATCCAATAATGAAACTTCACTATATATACTTTTATGAACAGTCTTAATTATTTAGGTAAATTAGATTTAGAAAACTTCATACTGTTACTACAAAGCAAATTGTAGGCTTTAGTTTAAAAGAAAAAATTGTAATATTCCTTTGAAAAACCTTAAAACACAGATTTAAACATATATAAAAACCACCTAATACAGAAATTTCATAATCTCACTTAAACTCTGCAAAGTAGTTATGGAATAGACAGTACCAACAACTGCACTGGAATAGTTAATTTTTAATGTACTGATGATGAAACATGTTTTCTGTGGCATTTTAAAAATCAAATCATCATCATGATTTACCAAATGCTGGTTGATTCACTGTAGCCCACTACAGCATGACAACCCAATGCCTTGGCATGGGATTTTATTTCTTGTCTGATTTCTGCCCACCAGGCATCTCGTGTCTCTGGTTCATCTGAAAGACAAAGTATAAATCAGTTCACTATTCTGTATTATGTTGACACAAAGCTTCATGCAGTTAAGCTGAAAAGTTGAGTTTTTCATATTCAAGTGTTTTGTTGTACCTGGACACTTCATTTCCTTCCTATTTATCACACTTCAAGCAAACACTAATGGGACTTTTTCACTAATTATCTTGTTTCTCCCCCAGGAGCAGGTTCTCAGAAATTACTGCAATTCTTCTTGTTGTCTGTATGAAATTAACACTAAAATACTGCAGATATTGTTCCCATCTCCACCCATTTTTAGTTCCAAACCACACTCTCCATTTCCAACAACACAAGAGCAGTGTGTAACTTGCAACAAAGCATCACAGATACTCTGTAATGTTGAAAAACTAACAGTAATGAAACAGTATTTGGAGTAGTAAACTAATATTTGACTTTGCTGTACACTTGATATCTTTGAAATAACCTCAAGAGTTTTTCCTACTCCAAGCAGTTCTCTCTGTTAACCAGATTTTAAAAATATTTGTTCAAGAGTGTATCACTGATCAAACAGACAGTTCTGTGGCACTTCTAACTGTGAGAAGCCATAGGGATTTGAAATATTTCTACATTTGTAACATGAAGAAATGCAGGATGTGTGTTGTCAGTGGTTTTTTCTTTCAGTATCCTGGAAACTGCACCTTCCCTCCATGCCCAAGAATGGATCTGAATTACCTTTATTGTTGTCAAGGTTAAATATTAAATATATCCTGCCTGCTTTTCTTTAAAACTACAAGATACAAAAATCCAAAAGAAGCAAACTGCTAAAATAAATTCATGCAATCCATTTATTTTAACTGCTCAGCAATTAGTTCCCATAACTAAAGCTCTTGTCTTGCAAGCTATTCTACATATGGAGCCAACAAATACTGAATTTACAAGTAGAATTTGTCAGCTGTTTCTTCTCTCAAAACTTACCTGTTTCAATGAATGTAGTTGGCAACTGTAGTAATTGTTGATACAAAAAGGGAAAGCCAGTAACAAACAATAGGCACTCAGATGTTACCAAGGGTTCTGAGTAGAGAGATTCTTATAGAATTTCCCTGAAATGAACTGACCTTAGCACAGATACAAACTTCTGGCCACTGAGTTCTCCTTGCTGAATCATAATTTAAATATCAAGGTCAAAACCTGAAATTTATTTGGAACCAATTTTGTATTACCAGGAATATTTATCAACACAGTGTATGATAACCACATTATCATACACTTGGTTCTCTGACAACATGACAAACAAAAATGCAAGATGCAGATATACACATAATTTAAAAGTTACTGAGACAGAAATATTGTAAAGTAAGATGTATTCATTCATGACTTTATCTCAACTTTGCATTTAGAACTAGGCTTTCTTTTTTCTAAACTAAAGTAATGATCATTTTCTAATTAAAAGGAAGAGCACAGAGGCCTGTATATTCAATTATACCTAACTTTAAATGGCAATGCTTGTGTAACTCACAGCACTACACTGACCAGCAGCAGCCTGGATGCTCAGACTGAAGTTTATTCAACCTTTGCTTTAAGAAATGAACATTGAACAGAAAAAACCTTACAGTGAGAGTTCTTAGGAATATTCTCTGCAATCAACAAAAATATACACGTTAGGACAGAAAACAAAGGATTTCTATGAACTGTATCAATCATGTTCTGTCATATCCAAGTTCACTTTAGCTGGTTTCAGTGCATTACTGGCAGAATTTTGAGGTGCTGCATTTCACTCTCAACATGAAAATATTGTTTAAACCCTCTCAGTGACTTAAGAAGATACTCAGCAATCCTGACTCAGATTCCTGGAGCACTTGCTCTTCCCAGCTTTGGAAACTGAGAATCCTACAGAAATAGTCCATCACAACACAGGATTGGAGCTCCCCAGCTCAGCTCTCAGAACCATTTGTGGTACAAAAAGTGGGAAATGTCTTCTCTGTGCACATCTACCTCTGGGCAGAGGCTGCTTCTGCTGCCACCAGGTAACAGCAGCAGGGCTAGCAGAACGGAGGGAGAATCTCTGGAAAGGGACTGTAAGGCCAGGCTACAACACCTGACAAATTCAGAGGGTGTGGAAGATGTGAAATTACAAGCACATGCTGTGGGAGTTCTCTCCTAACTCTTTTTGGTGGAATGGATCTTGGGAGCACAACTCCTTTTCCCGCTGCAGTCATGGGCCAGAGACTGTTTTGATAAGCAATGTGTTTCTCCTTGTAGACAAAAAGTCACTGTTTTGATAAGCAATGTGTTTCTCCTTATGGACAAAAAGTCACTGTTTTGATAAGCAATGTGTTTCTCCTTATAGACAAAAAGTCTAAGTGGAAGTGGTTCTCTGACCATGCAGAAAAACACCTGCTCAATGAGACTGGATCACAGGCAGCTGGTTATAAACACTGACTAAGCAGCCACACAAATTCTTGTACTTCCCAGAAAAACACCTGCAAAGAAGTACCCTTTTTTCTAGACAAAAAAAGCGCCAATTTTCAAAACCATAACTTTTTACACCTTCTGGTTCCATGTGGCAAAAACTGCTTCTGCTTTTCAACAGTGACATTTCTATGACAAAGTGTAAGAAATTGTGAAGTCATGATGAGGATTTGAGAGTTAGCAACAGGTGAAGTGACTGAGGATGAACACAAAAAGTGCTGTGAAATAAAGGTAAGATTGATAAAGACAAGAATGACACTGAAAAGGAATGTAGCCACAGTGAAAACTGAAATGGAATGAGGTGTTGAAAGGAAACCAGGATCCTTAAAGTGAACAGAAAAGGCAGAATTAGTGACGGGTCCCAAACTCTATGCAAACATTTAGCTTTCCTCCAGGAAAATTTATAGTTTAAATTAGTGAAGATTTTAAGAGACTGAACAATTTTCTTACCTAACATCTAGAAGAACACCTTACCATTATGGCAAACACATGCTGTTGGGAAGGTGCTCAACACTATACCTTGCTAAAACAACATTTAACCCATTACTCGAAGAATCTGTTCAACATCCACGCTAACAAAACTACTACCTACAGAAATGGAATGGATCATTTTCATTCTTATTAGAAGTAAAAAGGATTTTCCAGCCATTGTCTTCAGCATTAACAGGATCAGGCCCAATATCTTTCAAAGAATCCAACAGTTTCTTATTGCACAAGAACAAATATTTCTATAAGAGTCATGCATAAACAACTGTTTGTAAAGAAGACTGGGACCTCTGCTTAAGATATTTGACTATTTTTTGTTCCAAAAAGAGGCCAAAAAATAACAATTATTATGTTGATATATAAATACTGTACATTCACAGTTTACACGAACTTACCTTTGCATATTAAAACACAAAATAATTGTCTACAATTAAAATCAAACACCATGACATTGCAATAATAAGTTGATACAAAACACTGAATGCAGTGCAATGTGTAGCATTCATATTCTTCTGACAAATATTTTCACAAGCAGCCTTTTTTGACACATGAGCCACACAATTTCACATGGGGATGCTGTTGTAGCATTTACAAGTTTAGTAAAGCTAAGGATTTACATAAACAATTAGAGGAGTTAGGGAAGCAGGATGGCATGTGTCCAGCACACTCCATGAGAGTGCCTGTTGATTTTTTTGCTAAGGCAAAAGCTTAAGAACTAAGGGTTTGCAAAGCAGATTCAGCAGACAGGAGCCAGAAACGGTGGGTATTTTGGCGCATGCTTGGATCAGGTGACAGTACAGACTGAAAACTATGGCAGCTCACTGAAATGGTTACAGAAAGTAATGGCCCTGGATTCTAGGTGGAAGCAAAAAGGCAAGCATACAGAGCACTCAGTCACAAGCTTTTCTAGCAAATGTACCGAGTAGTTTGGACCAAGGTTTCTCTACCACTTGAAGCAGAAGTCTGCAGGAAATTCCACTCTAATTAAGCGCCCTTGGTGGGAAACCAAAGGCCGAATATTAAACTTACTTTATTAATGTTTCCAAATTGGCAGGATATTTATAACCAAGGGGAGGCAAAGCCACGCTGTTTCTATAGTTGAGGACTTGAGAAACAATGTTGTCACCTGTACAGTGTTCTATAAAAATTGTGCCAGCTCAAGCCTCCTCCGTCTGACACTTTCCAAACTGATTTTATTCAGCACTTTTATAGGATACAAACAGCACTTCTGTACCTGGGATGTTCTTTGAGTTAGCTCTATCCACCACCAAGTCACCCACCTCCTTTAAAATACTGTACTGTCCATGGGACAACACCCTGTGTAAATCTTTCACCTAGACATTATCACTTTCTGATTCAGAAGCAGCAACACCTTTCCCAAGTTATTTGCTAGAGGTTCACTTGTACAGGTTCTTCCAAGATTTAGGCAGAAGCTGCATTTTGCTAGTCCATATGGATTTTTTAAAACTGAAGGAAGATTAAGAAGAATGGCCTCTTGATGACACAGTTCATTCCCCAAGAGTTGTTGTATCCTTAAAGCTGAATCCTTAGACATCCTGAGGAAATTACTCCAAAGTAGGAACGGTCTGATTCATTTTAACCAATTTTACATTGTGTAATTTAGTAAATATTTACAGGTATAACACCACTTTGTCAGGAGAAGGACAATCATCCGAGGCAAATTTTCACAATCTATAAATGACTTATTGTTCTGTAGTTTCAAAAATGGGAAGAGGCCAATCATACCCTTCCAGATTCAATCTTTGAGTCTTTCATTAGGCAAAGCCATTATCCACACGTTCAATATTCCCTTACTTTTGTATTTTCTTATTGAAAAACCTACTAACAGCTTATACAGAAAGAAGTGTGGTATTTTTCTGTAGGTTTGGCTGGTTGGGGTTTTTTAATAGACACCTTTGTTAGGTTTATAAGCAACCTTCTCTGGACCTTGTAGTTCTATTTAATCCTTTCTGGTTATCCCATAAACATTGACATTATCAACTTAATAAAATATTTAACAACTAAATAACTGTATAGAAACACAAATCCTCTGGTCTTTTAAGATTAACACAAAATTCAGGTAGAAAATAATTAAACCTACAGCAGATTAACCTAAAACTTTCAAAAAGGTTTCCAAGCCATTCCATCTTTGTTTAAAAATACTACTCTCTATATTCATCTTTAAGCCTAAAAGATGCACAAATGAAAACTTTGTTACAGAAAGTGACAGAAGTAGATTATTGGGATATATCAAAGGAAAACTAAGATACACTAAACCACCAGGAAACAGTGTAACCACACCCAAAGAGAACAGGCACACTTACTCTCACAAAGTTAAACTCCAAAGAAAACATCCAGCCTGCAAAATATTGATAATCAGTGTTTTTCTGCCAGATGAACTCAAAGAGCAGCACACAAGCCCAAACTCCTGAATGAGCAAAGCAAGACTTGAAAGTGGAAGGAATTCTTTAGTTATTAGGAGGTAATTTTAAGGACATGTAGGATTAAAACAGCATTTACAGGGTGAGATAGTGGCTGGCTGATTAAACACAAACCCTTTCATGTGCAGGGCAATCTTCTGCTGGGTCAGTCAAGCCAAATCACGACATGACCACCAAAAGACTCCAGGAGAAACCATACAGAAAATTCCATACATCATTCCTTTCAGTGGCACCTCACTGCTGAGGAATGTTAGCTTTAATCCCAAAATACTCTTCAAAATGGAGAGGCTTAACACAGCCACAACAGTGGCTACAACTTTTTCTTTTAATTGTAGATGAAAGTCTTATAGGAAGAGCACAAGCTGAAAAAAGTATCATCTAAAAAAAAAAATCTTGCAAATATGTCAAATCATCAGTAATAATTTAGTGTTGAGCTAAAAGAAACCACCACGTGATAGAACTTAAACAAAATGAAAATTATGATGTCAAAAGATAAGGCATTTGAAGAAAAAAAATACGTTCAGAATATGCTAAAATTGAACTATTAAATAACATTTTAAAATACTTTAAAATGAAGATTTATTGCATCATGCTTGGAATTAGAAAAGCTCAAAAATACTGCCCAAAAATTAAGAAACATTAAATATAGGAAATAAATTTGCCTCTGGAAAATCAATTCCATGCACAAATATGTGCCTTTGTTACTCCAGCTTTTAGTGACTGTTTCCAACAGCCTGGGATGGTGACTCAGCAGGTGATAAAGAATCTACTTACTCTCTTCTGTGTCTGTTGCTTTGTCACCTTGGCACATTAAACACAACCTATTCTAAAACATGAGCAATCTTCAAAGAACAGCTTCAAATGACTACAACAAAGGGGCTGTTACCCAAAGCTGGGCACACTGCGCTGTGACAAGACAGGGATTTCTAAACCACATTTTATCTATGTTATTGCTGCAGGAAAGGGTATTTGGTATTATTTGGTATGAAATGACACTCTCTGAATTTCCTATTCCTTGTTTGCACTCCTTAGGAATGCAGAACCTCTGCATTCATTATTTCTATACACTCAAAACTGTTTATTTGGTTTTAAGACCAACTAGGCAGAGAAGCCTCTTTTAACTTCTGGATCCAAGGAGACTTAAAAAGAAAGTCTCTTGTGCCTCACATTATCCATTGACATTTATCAGTTATTCCTATAATCCTGTAACAGTCAGTCAGAACTGGTGTTCTCTGTCTGTGTATTTTCCTACAAAACTTCCATAGACATTTTACAAGGCCATGTTTAGCTGTAATTATGTAGCAGTTAGGAAGGTGTTGATTCAACCAGAATCATTCTGGTTTCCTTTTAACAATGATATATTTTGAGCCAGGCAAATAGTTCTACTACAACTGTGTGCTTGCAACCACAGAAAAAAATATCAGAAGGCTGAAAAAACTCAATACAATCCATGAAGGAAATTTTATAAAGACAATAGTTTTAGTCAAGTCCCATATTTTGAAATTAGGATGAGTTATATGCAAAAATAACAGTTTTCTGCAAGACTAAGGGTCTCTCTCTTGTGTTTTATCAAATCAAAACCAAAGTGTAGTTGTGCAATAAGCAATGGCTTTTTTGGACCACTTGTGCAAGGAAATGTTTATATTGGCTTTCATACCATTAGCCAGAATTTAGGGAGAGTTTTAAATCAGTATGAACAGATTAAATAGTTACTTAGGTAGGCAAAGAATTCTAAACAAAGATTTTAAATGCCAAATTTATTTATGAATCTCTAACAGAATATGTGAATACTATTCTATGCTCACTGGCAGTGACCAGCCTTTGTTCAGTTACATAAATATCTACTTAGAACTCTCCAAAAAAAAAATTAATGTACAGTCCCAGTGAAAATTATTTCATTAACATAAGGGTGTATCTGCTTCCAGAAAGAATATTCAAACACCATTCACATTAACCACAGAAATTACTTGGGAACATTCACTCCTCTGGAAAGGCTGCAGAAAACTGGAGTAAATTATTATTGGAGAACATCACACCCCTCACTCTTTTCAGAAAATGCCTCTGACAACTGCCTTAACCTCTCATTTTCATTCAACACACACTGATGGGCAAGAAGTCAACCTGGAAATTCTCCAAGAAAAGGCAAGACATCAACCTTAAAATGTTGGGGTTTTTCCTACTTGTTCTGAAGGACAACCACATCAGACACCAAGAGGAGCCATCTGACATTTCCCACTGTCTTCCTACCAATGGGCCACACTCACACCCCAGAAAGCAGCTTGAAATGTAATTTCACATTCTCTGTTTGTATTTCTGTGAAAGAAAAACACTCAGTTACAGAACCAAAACACAGCCAAGCTTCCCTCTTGCATTTCCTCATAGGCAAAACTAACTCTGGAGAATTTCACACTCCAACAGCAAGACTGGAGTCACACAAGGAGCTCTGGAGATGCTTAGAAGTTTTTAACAATCTTTTATCTTTCCATCTTTCTGACTACTGGAGCTGAACATGCAGTGAATGAAGCTGAAGCAGCTTCCTGAATGAGGAGTTTAAAATTTAATTATGTGAGAAACTACATGTTGGTGCTATGAAACAGCCACATGGAAAAGCAGCCTCTATTCAACAAGTTCTTGCCCTGCCTCCCTTTGTGCTCTGTGTTTAACCTCAGTGCCAAACTTTTAACAAAGACCCAAACTTCTGGACTGAGGATTCCTTACATGTTTTTATACTTTTTTTTTATATGTTTACATGTTTTTATATATAGTGCATTCTTTCTCAGCACCAGAGGGTATCTTCCACTTGTTATGTGCCCTCTCTTCTATGGATTTTTGATCAATTCCCTATTTTTATTTTGCAAATTCATCTTCATATCCATCTTTTTGTATTTTACAAACATTTAAACAATCCTTCATTGAACTGTGTGCAATTCCCAGATATTGAAGCAGCTTCTTCTCCATTCATGAAATAGTCAGGCTTCCATGTCTGCTTTTCAAGCACCTTCAAATCTCTGAATTTTCACTACCACCAGATTCTCCTGTGGTATCTTACACACAATTAAACCATTGTCAAAAAAAAAAATAGAAAGAAATATCCTTGGGTGCTACACACTTACTAAGCAAGCTGAAATGAAGCCTGAACGTTTTCCAAAAGGAAAATAATTTTAGCCTACTTATGGTTGTGATTACATTCTCTGTCCAGCAGCAAACCTAGCACTGCAAAACCCCATAATTCCAGGAATATGGATGTAACCTGCTCAGTCCCAAACCAGCAGGATTAACCAGCTCTCCCTACAGACCTCCTGACACACCAAGGCTACAGAAACACAGCCAGTCCTCAGGGAGGTATTAGCTCTACAATCCCTGTTTGGTTTAGACCTCTCTGCTCCAAACAACACTTTTAGGTAACAAGGATCTCTGGGTAAAATGTTTTTTATATATACATATGGCCACTCATTTTCCTGTCATCTCTAAAAAAGGTACACAACAGTTTTGGATATTCTGTCAAGAACTGAATTCCTGACTTCCACTCACCTTCCTGATCTTACATTGTGAATCACTTTCTAGCCTAGTTCAATTATGTTTAGTGTCTGTACACAACTCATTTACTCCATTATTCTAATAACAATTTTTCAGTAAAAACATCTTACTAAATAATCTGGAAAAAGCAACAATGAATTCCAACTTTCCAAGGTCACACAAAATATACAAAAATTTCAACACACTTCTAACACTTTGGAAAAGACTATGCTATACCAGTCATAGACCTGAGAATTTTAGAATATTCTTTTCATACTGAAAGTTAATTTTAAAAGATTATCACTTTAGAACAAGCAAAGAAAACCAACAAAATCAGAAAAGCTCATAGTTATAATATTAAAAGATGCTTACTGTAACAAGGCACAATCAAAATGAGCCAATAGTTTTAGGCTCTCCCTACATTTGAACAATCAGCAAAATTAAAAATGTCTGTTTCTTAATAACTGTACATTTAAACTGAATTTTAGAGCATGACACAGAGCTGCATGGCATTAGTGAACTACTAAGAAAGCAAATTTGTTTCTGGGGAAAACAAGTCCTCAGAGGTCAGCTTTGTACCTTTTTACTGTGCCAGTTTTAAAAACATTGAAGTTTGATGTCTGCTGGCTTGGATGTTCTGTGTGGAGAAGTTATGCCTGCCTCTCTTCCACAGCATGTTATCTTTCAGAGGGAAAATATGAGAGGGAGAAATCTTTATTTCATCTAGACTGCATCTACTCATCTATTCTTTCTAAAGCTGTATAAAGAAGTTATAAGGAATACACACTTTGATTGCTAAAACTGCATAAAAAATAAGAATATCAGAGCTTTTTTCAAGCTAGGTAATGAAATGATTTTAAAGTTCAAATAATTATGTTTTAAGTCCTGAAACTGGCTGCATTTTACAATACAAGGTTTATGAACCAACAAATCCTGGGATACATACTACCCTTCTCTTTAAACTGGTAGTTCTTTATTTTTCTTGGACAATTTATGTATCTATTATTATCTATAATACATCTATTATTTTAGAGCTATTATTAAGAACAAACACATTCACTGATTTCCTGAAATTAATAGGAGGAAAGCCTTTGTTGAAGAAAGTGCAAGCCCATGCAAAGTAAAACAAAACAAAAGTAACCAACAGTCCCCCTAAATCAAACCAATGGGCCAAAAAAACCCCACTAACCCATTAAATAAAAAAGCCCCAAAGCAAACAAAGAATCATAAAAAATCACACCTGACATGATCCCAGCTGTGTAAGGAAGAATCCATTCTCATTCCCTAAATTACATCCTTCAAGGATGCTGAGCTGAAAGTGACTCCTAAATCAACATCTGAACATTTGAACATTCAGCTTTCCAGATTGATATCAAGTTATTCTTAGCAATACTATTTTATACTAAAACAATGGTTTGTAATTTTAAAGAAAATCTTTAACAACATGAAAATGTGACATTTAGGCATTTGATGATTAAATAATTTAAATTTGAAGCATTAACCTAAATATCCTAGAGCATTTCTAATAACTTCACTGAGCTGCCATAATTTCTGTCAGCATATGTAGTACTGAATGACTAATAAAATACCTGAATTGAAACTATTCCAGTCTAGCAGTTTGTATGATCTTGTGTTACCCATAATTCCGACAAAGGCTGAGTTCAAAACAGCAAATTAGTAGATCAGTTATAGAAGCAGAATAGTGAAAAAAAACTACCAACAAGAGCACAATTGACAACACCACTCCACAGGAACTGGAAAGACACAGACAGCAGAGTTAATAAGAGGCTGAAATAGAAAGGGAAAAAGGAGCATGCTATAGCAATCTGGCACTAGGTGACCAAAGTGGACAGTTTATGGCAATTTTGTCTTATTGGCAAGCTCTTAATCCACCTTCAAATGTTCTCTCCTCTTCCATGTTTTCCTGATTTATTCATTTGCCAGTTTATTTGCTTCCTTCAATATTTTACAGACTTATTTGACTCAAATGCTTCACGATCATAACTATATCAGAGTTTTTTTCTACTTCTCCACCTGCCCTCCCACAGCCACGTGCCTTCATCCCCCCTTTTGTTCTCACTCTTTTGCAATATGAGTCCCAAGGATCATGCATTTTACATTCACTTGTCAGGAGCAATCTGTGAGTCCCACAGAAACACTGCAGCTGTGCAAACATACATCTCTACCTTGCCTTATGTCTTATACTGTTTCCAGTCAGCTGGTAAAAATGAAGGAGTGAATAATGCAATAAATTAGATTTTTTAATTTCTGAGCAAATTTGATTTTTTTTCCATTCTATTTTACACAATAAATTTTGCACATAAGAGACCTGTATCAGAAATCTGTTGAAAATCCAGAATCCTAAAATAACTTTGTGGCAAAAGACTCGCATATTAATTATACTTTGACATTTCTTTTAATCTTCAATGTGTAAATAGATTTTAGAACAGGAAAACAAAAGAGCAAGAATGTGTACAAATATACTTGAAAAAAATCCCTTAAAGTAGGAGGATCTAATTCAAATTAAATCTTGGATTTAATTTCATGTTGCCAATTTACTGAATCTTTAGATCAGCAACACTCTGATCTACCTGCTTGGAGAATTGCTTGCCTTGGCCCATAGGAAGAAAAGGAAAAGATTAATTTTTGAACTTGTTTTGAAGGATGTATTTGCAGGAATTTCCTTTTATTACTCCTGACTAGTGCATGCAAAACCACTACAAATGCTATTTTTATTCTCCTCTGCATTTTTAAGTGCACTGTCAACTCCAACTTTTTGCAAAGCATTCCTCATCTGGTCTCAGTGACTAAACCAACCAAGTCTTCACAGTCTAAAGTCACTCAGTTCTAACATTAGAACTAGGACATGCAAAACACACATGTTCTTGTACTAGGGCTCCCAGGAAAATAACAAATAAAAATCTTGAAGTACTGTTCAGTAAAGGTTTTTGAGAATAGGAACAAAGCTGCAAAGGTTAAAAACCATGTTGTGAGCTAAAGTGTAGCCATTAGTCCTTAAGGATTTCAAGGAGCTGAAAGTGAGAAAACATTCATAGTTAAGATCAAGCATTTCATCTCATTTTTGTTTGAATGGAAAACTTGCATCAATACCAAAAAGTGGCAAAACAATTAATTAACCCCTCAATAATTCCAAGACAGTTTTCAGTGCAAAGTTACTGATTTAAAGTACTTTTATCACTACTTTAACTTGCTGCAATGTTTCTCATTAAAAACATAAAGTTGGAATAACTTATTTTTCAAGCTTAAATGATTATCTGAAACACATAGCTTTGGATACACATTTTTAGAATAATCTGCATCTACTCAAGCACTGCTATGCTGCAAAGGTTAGAGGGCAGGGAGGCTTTCCTGTGCTGACATACCAGGATTGTGGATGCGATCCAGGAGCTTCACTGAGCGGGCACTGACAACACCCCCAACGTGCACAAGAAAGCCTGGTGGGAAGGTCGTCAAGGTAAAGAATGGGAATTCCTGTTGTGATGAAAAACAAGGATTAAATGGCTGCTCATCAGGCCCTGCTGAGTGCCAATTAACATGCAATGAATTGATCATTTCCCTGAAATACAAGCAAAGCAGTTACATGAGCCAGAGGTGTCCTTCAGGCTTACTGAGCACTACAGAACCACGTGTCCCCATGGACCCACTGGATCAGAAAAGCAGAGTTTTACACAGTGAAAGAATACTTTTCCCCCATAGAGCTGTTTCTCAACAGTGATAAAGAATCAAAACTTTATATATTTGTGTTAACAAAATCTCTTTTTGATCCACTTTTACCATGGCTGCTAAACAGCAGAATTCTACTTTCAGTAGCTGATTAAAAAATAAATGTTTTTCTCCATTTTCAGGTATTCTTCTGACTGCAGTTTGATTCTGAAGCATAGGGTGAAACAAACTGTAGTCTTGCAAGAATGAGGAATGTGTTATAATGGGAAAACACACCTAAAAAATATCAAAGGGCTGCTCTGCTCATAAGCTCTAAATATCCATCTTTTAAAATAAAGCACAGGTCTTGAAACACAACTCTAAGTTCTTTAACTAAGGTATTTCACTTCCAGTTCATAAATAAAATGAAGTTACATTTCAGCAACTACTCCAGCTTGTAATTCATAAAAGAGGCAAAGTAAGTAGTAACAGCAATTTTTCTCGACACATATGATAAAATCAGTCATATTCAAAGAAGTTGAGCCCAAAAGTAGATTTTAATTTCTCCACAGACATTCTGTGATATGTCTAATATATACATAATAGCACACATATGGGGGAAAGGCAATAATTCATGTTCAGCACTTCTAAATGCAGAAAGAAAAAAAAATCATGCAATCATGTTTTGTATAATCATAACTGATTGAATGGAACAAATAAACACCATTTTTTTATATGAGAGAAAGTTCAGGACAGATTCCTTTCTCACATACTTGGAAACAGTAAAATTCAACTGAGCTTCTACCTGAACAGCACACATGCTGCAGATTCAATGAAGACCAGGTTCTTCCAGCAATACATGGCATGAAAAGTCATCTTAAACTAAAGCCCAATGTAGGTTTAAAAATTAATACTTCAGGAATCTTACCACCTTTGTTACAGGAACCCTTAAGACTTTTAAAAGGTCCTACAAACATCAGATTTTTTGGATTTTATTTGGCTTAAACTTTCAAAATTAAGAGGCAAACTTTGAAAATCAGCAACCATAGTATCAATAACCAGGAGAAAAAAAATCTGAAAGCCCAAACCCTGCAGTTCTGCCTTATGAAGCAATTAAAAAGCAGGAAGATTTCACCCTAGGATTCTGCAAACCTGCTTGACTGATCAGTCTTCAGGAGCAGCGATGGACTCTGGAGAGAGATACAGTAAAGATTCCCCCAGAAGGTTCTAAGAGACTGCAAAGTGCTTGGCAAGTTATCAGAATAACCAAAATACTCAAAATGCTGGCTTTCCCAGGGCTGCAGAAATTAATAAGGCAGTTTACTGCATGTGCCACCTATATGAAATTCTATTAAGCCTATACTGCATTTACGTTTTATATATACCCATACTCACATTTACACTGTGCTGAAGCAGTATGGAGTGAACAAAGTAAAAATACTCCATGCTCTAAAGCTTAAGGAAATCCAATGTTTTTTAATCTATATGGAAATTCAGAAGGGTTTTTCCCTTTTTGTTCCTTTTCATAAGGCTGTGTACTGCAAATAATTCTAACGTGTTCAGACTTCCAGGTTGCCTGATTACCTACACTAGAAACCAGGAGTAAAACCTCCAATAATAACATGGGTTAGTCTCAATAAACATATCAATACTTCCAAGCCTGTATTGTGATATATGATAAAATAAGTTTGTTGAGCCATAAACAAATCTGGGTAACAGACTCACTGAACCACTCTGACACAATTCTGTTAACAACCTCTCATTCAGTCTGACACAGATGGAACTTCATCACATCATATGAAGACCTTTTTTTTTTCTTTTTTAATATCATTTAGAGGTTGGGGGATTTTTTAAATTTTATTAAATGTTATAAACTATAATAGTTCAAAATTAAAAAACTACAGTTATTTCAGGGAAAACAGAGATTTCATAAGAACCAGATGCAGAACAAATCCCCTCTATTACTGCAATTTGCAAAGGACTACCTTTACCTCAAGGTGATGCAACCACAAAGTATTTCAGTACATGACAAACCAGGATGATTTCTAAGCTACAACTGAGGATGGTCAATCATTTTACCAATACCAATTTCACTGTTCCACCTCACAGTCATTGACTGCAGTCACAGACCATGAAAGAACTGTCACTTTTAATCCTTACAAGTAGACAGAGACTTTAGAGCTGGTGTTTGGGGGAAGGTTACAATCAAAGCCTCCAATATTTGCTTAATGCAGTGTTTAAATATGTGCACACACATACATGTATTGCTAGTGCTCTTCTTTTTTAAGTACATTTCATTCACAGGCACACCAAACACTGAGGGAGCACATGGAACAAGGCCACACACCCCCCTTTGGGTGTGAGTGCCAGCTGAAGCAGTTCCCTGATTTTCTTCCAGCCATTCCCTCATTCCCATCACTGAGCCACTCCCTCAGGTGATGCTCAGGTGTGCTCACAGAGCTTTTGGGGCTGAACCAGAGCAGGGAACTGGTGCACATTAAGATATTGCTCATTTCCTGGTTAATTATTTTTATTCTAATCACATTTACTGTGCCATCTGGCAAGGTGGCCAAGCAACCTTACAGTTTTTCTTGACCTGACCTGAGGGGATGAGTGGATAAGAAGTCATGGGAAAGAAAAGATGCTTAAATGAGGATTTCAGCCAGATATCCCAGAGAACTGCACTCTGACACAGGAGATTTCCTGCAGTGCCCTTCAGAGATGAAGGCCAACAGATCCCAATTTGAAAAGGCAGCAGAAAAGATCTCTCAAGCACTTGTAGAATGTAAAAACAGGAAGAAAACAGAATTTGTTCAAGTGGAAGTGAGAGACAACAAAGCACCACTGAGAGCAGCTTTTGGCCATTTCTACAAAAACATAGGCTAATTTTTTAGGAGTAAGATAACCTCAGATTTTCCTACTGATGGAAATACAGCATATATTATTTTAGTTAAAAATATACAGAAAGACAGCTGTGCTACAGTTTTTTATCTACAGAAGTCCAGGGAATTGCTAACAGTTATTAATGTACAATGTAACATGTACATGAGTTTTCCACAGCTGTATTCTCCATAGGTTTATTTTCAAGGAAGAAACTGAGGACTATTACCCTTCTAACAAACTCTGTTCTGTTTTCAGTTAGGGCTATTTAAGTATTACACCAAAACCACATTTGGTTAAAAAAAGCTGTTGAAACATCCAATTAAATGAACTAAGCATTCCCATATACCCAAATAAATTAAGGAAGACTTAAAAGAAGAATTTGAGCAACTTAGTCTCATGGAAGGTGTCCCACATGGAAGGGTGTTTGGAATAAGATGATCATTAAGGTCCCTTAAACTCAAAATATTCTGGAATTTTATGATATATCTAATATATGTGAAAATATATTAGATATGCTGAATTTATTCTTGGTTTTCCCAAATACTTGCTATCCTAAGTAATCCAGACTAGTAGAGTACACTGTTAATGTTTGTAATATTAAGAAACAAAATAATTTATATATGTTACTCATTCTAGTTAACTCAACTTAAAAGTAACCAAAAGAGGTAACACCATAGCAAAACCACATCCAATAAGAAATTTTCAGATGATAGAATGAACATATTTTTTATCAATTAACTATCCACATGCTTTTCTGCTACATTATAATCATCATCAATAACAGACCAAACATGTCTCCATCATATTTTCCAGTATTTTTTTTCTACTAGACAATACCTCTAAAAATATTTCCAGGGCTCTTAATTTACATTTTTATTGTATTTTAAAAGCTTCCTAAGGAAATAAAAAGATCAGCCATGAAAAGTCTGAAATGCTAGCAAAATCCAAGGTAAACAGAAAAAAAGGTTTGTTTTAAAGCATTCTTTCAGCCAAATTAAAAAAGTAAAAGCAGAAAGCCATGGATTTCTATTCATACCTAAATTAAAATTTTAACTGAAAGATATCCACATGCAAAATACACCAATCTAAAAAAATGCTCTTAAAACAACAAAAAAAAAATTTAAAATTCTGCATAAACAAGATCATGAAGAAATCTGCAAAGCCTCACCAAAACAAAAAGAGAAATTTAAATAATGCTTTAGAAACCCCCAACACAAGAAGGAAGGGCGAGAAGGAGTCACACAGTGTTTTCAACATACCCGCCTTCTACAGAACCTATGAGGCGATCCTCTCTTAGCCAGGGATAACACAAGAAATGAGAACAGAATCAGCCACTTACTCAAAACAGCAGCTGGGCACTTCTATTTCACACATGTAACTGATCTGGTTCCCAACTAACATATGTGCTCCTATGTCACTAGTTCAGATAGTCAGAAATTGGAATTAAATTTAGCTCTGAGTAGGAATATACTCACGTTTCTTCCTTCAAGACACTTCATTATCAACATTTTGATCAAAGCAGTATATCATTTATAAAAAACAGTTGCAATTACTCACTCCAAATGCAAACAATTAATTAAAACACTATTTTCATCATACAGGCTATTCAGTATAATGGCAGATGGCATTTTTAGTCCTATAGAGGAAAGGTTTAAATCTATAAATGTCTTTTACTCCTTGGCAAGTAATTCAGGTTCAAGTTCCCTCCACAAAATGGGGTGCAAGGCATCAACTCAATTCCTAGAAACTGAAAGTTTTCCCAGTTCCAAATGGGATTTTCCACTTGTTTCAAGCTATGCCAATGTTTCTGAATTTAGCCTCTGTAAAAACTTTACCATCATGTGTTTACCCAAGTATTAAACTTAACAGAGACCACACAACAAAATTTCTCCTCTAGCTCCTTAATACCACTGGAATTACTTGAGTGCTGTGCACAGTTAATTGCTCCACTTTTCCTGATGCTTTAGTAATATCTTAATATTTAAATAATTTGTGTATAAAAGGGCTATTAAACAGTTAACATTGGTAGTAAGTTCAGACCTAAAATCACGTGTTTTCAAACAGAAAGTAACAGCAAACATTTAACTTAAGTACAAGATAAATTTTCACTTCAGTAGATCAGAAATGAAAGTATAAAATGCCTTACCCTTTGTTCCAGAGCTGACTGAGTTTGTTGTCTTAAAAGAGTTTTAAATGGCCCCCCTTCTTTTCCAGCACTCCCACTGCCCATTCCTGAAGAGTATCAGTACAAATGACATTTAAAGAAACATATTATCATTTGTAATCAAAGGGTGATTTCAAAATAGCTAAAACTGAATCACTGAAAACAGTCAAATTATCCCCATAATTTTAATTTTTAAGAAAGAAAACAAACAAGAGCATCAAAATTTAGTTTTGGTTTGAGGGTTGTTCTAGGTTTTCTTTTTCACATGACTAGCAGCGATTTTATATTTGGACAAATCTCCCTGATTTAAGTTTTCTTCTGCTGTCAACCTCAATTCAAATCAACTTTAAAATATAAAAACTTAAAGATGTCTTTCCTATGACATATTTTTTTTTATTTTCTTGTTATGACTTTTTGCCTATGACTTAAATATAGATCTACTTCTCACATAAAGTTTTTATATAACCAGATTATGAAAACGAGTCTCTTTGTCAGACTGTTCTGTAGTTATGGATCTCACACTAATATTATTACAATATTTTTGTTTAATAGAAGTAATAAAAATCTGGTTTTCAGAGAGTTTCAGGTAACTAAACCACCTTTCCTAACTACTAATAGGAGACTGTACACATAATTACAGTAGCAGTTACATAATGAATGATTAGGAACATGAAGAAAATACAAAGGCAATGCATATCTTTTGATTTGAAATATAAACTGAAAAAATTTACTGATTATTTTACATGATGAAATACTCATCTGATTCATTCAAATAAGCTAAGGGCTGCTACTGCTCAGCATTTCAAACTACACTTATTTGATTACTGTATTTGTGCACACATAACCTGCAGGTTTTCTGTAAATGAATATCAGATAGTTCTCTCTTTCCTTCTCTCAGATTTTTTACCTCCAGCCTTATCCCCTAAGCACAGCAGATTTTCTTAGAGAAAGTTTATCAGATTCATTAATATCTTTGCTGTTGAATTATTTGCTATCAAGGATGTCCCCCTTAACAGACCATGTTGAGATGCAGGTTATGTGTCTGACAGCAAATTATGGGCTCTGTGGTTAAAAATCACTAAATACACAGCAAGGTTATGTTTTTCCTAAAACTAAATGCTAGTGAATCAGAATTTCTTGGTAATATGTCATGCCTAAAACCACATTATCATAGCTATTCCTTGTAACTAAAGCCATCAGGGCTAACATGACAAAGCAAAAATAAGCCCCTAAGTAGCAGAGGAAAGCAGAGCATAAAGAACAAAAAGGTGTCAGGAGCAGGATGAAATACAAACACCACAGTGCAAACAGTTAGAAATGAAGCCAGGGTTTTCTTTTCCAAAATTTGTAACTAATTCAACATCATAATTCCTTGCTACTTTCCTTTTTCTTCTGATCAAGCATCTGATAAAGATGAACAAGACTGTCAATATACATCAAAGTGCAGTTACTTGTTTTAACCAAAGACTGGGAGATCTAGAAATAATACCAGACTTAATAATGTATGTAAATTCAAGCCTAAATTCATTCATTCATTGTCAAGAGTTACTAGGCTATCATTACCATGTAATTAGATATAAAAACACTACAATTTTCAACGAGTATTTTTAGCTGTTCTCGGATAAGGAAACAAAAATATTAGTATCTGTATAGTCCCATTAAACAAGATTAAATTGCTTTTACTATTTGGCATTGACTCTAAACATCACTGTCAGGGACTATACAATATTAAATACAGACAAACATAGCATAAATAATACACATGAAACAAACTGAAAAAATAAAAACTAACCAAAAGTGTCTACAAAAAAAGCGCAGTAATATCAGGTATTTAATTGAAATCGATGAAAATAATCCATGTCAGTGAAATGAAAAAGTGGGCAGTAAAAATAAAAACCATGGGCTTTGTTTAAGAGGTTAAATTAAAAAGAGAGTTGGTAGCATCTGACAGCCATTATTTCAGCAAATTATGAATGAATTCATGAGCAAGTGCAATGAGCATTTGCTCCATGCAAAATGCAGGAACGACAAAGTGAAGAGAATGTGTGGGATTATAAATAAAGTAAATTATTTCAGTCCAATTACCAAAGGATATTTTTCCAGGGTAAAGAAGAAATTCTTTAGCATAAATTACATTGTTCCAAATCCTCTAAGAAGTTCTGAAGGTGTTTCAAGCTTCTGGGGCAGAGGTGAGAGATGGAATGAATAGTCATGTAGCCAGCAGTTTTCAGAGGCTAACTGAGCAAACCCAGGGTTATAGAAGCATCTGTGTGTTAATCAAATAACAACATTTCCTGAAAAGTTTGTTTAAAAGGCCATAATAGATAGATCCTACCAGAAGCAGCCAGAAGCAGCTCTTCAGTGAAAGAAACACTTTTCCTCAGAACAACTGGGCTGACATGGCTAGAGTGTAGAGGCTTAATGCTAGACCCCGAGAGGAGGAGACAGGACTTTTTAAGATGTGGGGAATCACAAGAGAGTGTAGGGGAGCTGGGAAACAGGAAAATCCTAGGTCCCTGTGGGGAAGGTGCTGTGGAGGAAAGTAATAGAGACAAAGATGCAGATTCAGAAGATGACTAAAGAAATGGACAAAAGAAATCAAAATGAAGCATTTTTGTTTTCTCTAAATAAATCAACACTTACTGCAAATTATTTCTTGACATACAAAGAAATGGAATGACAATACACAACGTGTATGAGAAGCATGTTTTTTAAAAATCATGACTTTGTTAACTTTATTTTGAGATTAATCTTTTAGAGACATGGTAATTTAACATTTTAAATGTCAAACAAAATTTGATAGCAAAAAGTATGGAGTAAAACCCAAATAACAGAGTCTTTGCACACACTTAATCTGATTACTTTCATTATCTCAGCAGAAGAAGTTATTTTCCAAAGAGGTCATGGAATTGTTTTATGATTTTCTAGAGTAATAAATCTTATAGAATTCTAAGTTCCCACCAAGAAAAGGAGTTCCCACCTCCTCCATTTCCTCCAAACATATGCTATGGCATATCAAAATAGATTATCTGATTAAAAGATGCTTTTGGTCAGCATAAAATATAAGTCTAACTTCAAACCCAAACAAGCTTTCTCAGCAAATGTATTTATAGACCAGAATGGATAACACAAGCACAACTGTACTTCCCAGAAGACAGCAAGGTAATATTCTCCAGATTTGGAGCTAGCAAAAAGTAGAAGCTTAAGCAGATCCAAGTTTCAACCTCCAGTGTTTTGTTACTCCTATTGTGAAATTGAGGTATCTGCACTCTTTTAGTCTCTGTCTCAAACACATCAGAACACTAAGTACCTGACTGAGAAATAAAGAAGAATATAATATACTGCAGAAACAGCAGAAAATACTTCATTTTTCACATCTGACTAATGGGCACCTCGAATTTGATAATGTTTGAGGTGTCACACGAGAAGTCTGCATTTCTTTAACTACTAAAACCACCAACTTACACTCTGAAATATTTCAACTTGCTAACAGCCTTGGGAAATGAAAACAGAGATCCAAACACATACAATAATTGTTAAGAAAAACCTACAGAATTTAGTATGTTGTGGAAGTATCTTCTGCATATCATCAAATTTTGGGTAAAAGGCAAAACAAATGACTCATGAGATATTGCCCTTTTAATCTATTAAGATTCAAAATCGAGTCTGTCATAACAAGATACAGAATTTTTAATTTAACAAATGTAGCAAATCCTCTTTGGACAAGTTTCAGGCATTAAAAGCTGCCCCAAAAGGACAGTGCTAATAAGCAAAACTATGCCCACAGTTTGCTTTAATACTAAAAAGTTAGCTAAAAAATATCTTTACAAACTTGAAAAATCCCTACAAATATGAGGCAGCAATTACACAACCTGTTTCAGTTCTGAATGAACTGACTAAAGACAACAGGGTTTATCCACCTACCTAATATTGCCAGGAAACATAAAAGGCTGCTGCTTTAAAACTTTAACACATTCACAGTGAGTTGCCACGTGCCTAATTCAGAACATTTACATCTATAAAGGTGATCTCCTGTGTTACAATTAAATCCTTTACAAGAGGATCTTTACCATGGGGAATCTGATCAAAAGAAACAGGTTTTCAGATGTACAGTAAACCAACCACATGAATTTGGGGTGCTCCTGAGTAATAAGCATCCAGTTACATCTGTAGGTCCTTTAAATGAGTGACCACCATAGGTTATACCCACAGGACAGACATCCTTTAAAAAGGATAAAAAACCAAAGTGTGCTTTTTCTTTTTGGCTTGTTTGTTTTAAAAATGGGACAGAGAAGACAGGACTAAGAAAGACAGCTTCCTAATTAGGAATATTTTTAACACGTCTAGGGAATAAACTGCATAAAATATTTAATACAACTCCACTTGAATGCAATATTCAATTTATCTGCTAGGAAAAATTCTTGAAAGGGGTGCTATCAGGAAATGCTGAATCAACTACTTTAATATGCTTAGAAATTGTCTAATTAGATGGAGCCAAGAATGTTCTGAGCTTCAAATACCACCATTTAAAACATCATTTTAAAACTAACCACACTTCAATAAACAACTCTGCAAAATACTTTGCCCTAAGGTAGCAACACTCACAGCATTGGTCACATAATGAAAAATAAACACACAGTAATTTTGAGTTGTGCTGACATTATTGCTGACATGATTCTAACCACAGACTAAAAAATAAGGAGGGAGGAAACAACAAGTTGAAAAAAATTATGATAAAGCAATGAAGAAAGAAAAGTGCTTTTTGAAGATGGCTGGATTACTTCTAATGTAATTTAATTTACAAGTGTATGCTGTGTATGTAAAGCTACTTCCATGTACCAAGAGAACAAAAAGACAGTGGCTGCTACATTTCTAGATTTGCATTTGCAAAAGGGAGTTAAAAGTTAGATAAATGCAGCAGTAAACTTGGAGCACAACACAGCAGGCTTGAAGGCTTTGTAGTTTTAGCAACACCATCCTTAACATACTGTGGTGAGAAATACACTCCTATGATCTGATATGAAATGGAGGAAATAAGAAAAAGGCAATTACTTAGAGCTCCCTTAATGCTCTGGGATGTTTTGTTTTGTCTTGAATACAGTTGTGGTACAAAAGTCATTTTCATGTTATCCAGGACAGTGGAAATAACAGGTAGGATTGAAATTTTGACCCTACAGAAACCCTTTTGAGCTTAAGGTGTGCTATGTGAGGTCTCCAATTTTCACATCATTTTGATAACTTAAATGCCAAAAAGCAAAAAGGGTTGAATGAAAATATAAAAAGAGAAACACAACTTAAACAAAAAGTGGGTGGAAGCGCCTTACCAGTTTTGGGTGTCAAACTCAAATCTGTGTCAGAAGAAGAGGACTGTCGACTGTAGGACTTGGAAGGTGAAAAGGAATAGGTTTGGTTTTTCAGAGGGGTGGAGGGTCCTGATGAATGAGTATTGGGATTGGGATCTTCATTGAAAGGAATCCTGCCAGAAGAAGGTGGAAACATATTCAGTAATCCTGTGCCAAAGGACCTGGCTGACAGCAGCATGATCCAAACACCAGGATGGGATTGGGGCAGGGCCAGCAGCTATTCCTTAGGAGCGAGGCTGGGAATGAGGCCAGAGGCAAAGAAATGCTGTTTTACCCTCTCAGCATCCTACAGAGAGATGCTCGTCATCTACAATGAAACAATTAAGCCAAATGAAAGGCATGAGATGTGACAAAAAAAATATATATATATATATAATGCAAAATAAAAAAATTGAAACGTTTATGGCTTAAAAATCTGGTCAAATACACAATGCTTTGAGTTATTTTAATAAAGAAAAAAAATATGTCAAATTATAGTTGTGTTTATACATATTTATACACTTATGTATATACACATATGCATTTTAAGGTAAAAAAAAAAAGATGTTTCCTTATCCTATAGCATCAGCAGCATGCCACAGCTAAAAACAGAGCAAAGAGGAGAATCTTTATGGGAACAACTCTACTGACAAACAGTTTACTTATGCACAGCTTGACTTACCTGCTCTCTAAAACCATCTCTTCCACAAATGGCACAGACCCTTCCTAGAACCATTTTCAAACCTACTGTATCTGAATTGTGCTTGAAAGCAATTACGAGCTCAAATCAATGTTTCACCTTATTTTTTACTTAATTTCACAGGGAGCAAGAGCATGTTAAAGTGAAGAGCGTGGCTTTGTGGAAGAGACTCCGAGGCATCTCCAAGAAACTATTCTGCATTTGTTTGAGCGGCTTCTTCCCTGACAACAGCAGGTGTGTCCATGAGGAAATGAGGGAGGAAGGATGGGTGGTACCTGCCTACACTGCCTGCCTGCCTGCCCTTTGGGACCACTGTGCCTGTGGGCTGCCTCTCCCCAGCTGTGGAGTGTGAGCAGTCTCGTACCAGTGTAGATGAGAGTGGGAACAGACACAGAGAAGTTCTGAGTAAGTCGTGAGCCAGTAGCAGTGTGAATTGGGCTGTTGTGAGTCGAGCGGCATCCATGGCTTGGCGGATGAACCAGCGGAGACCTGAGAGAGTTTGCAGCCAAGGTGGAAGAAAAGAAAACAATACATACAAACAGGTTGCAAAGATATGTTATCAATGATTTCAGGGAAGTTTAGCTAGAGGAGATCTCTTACCCTAAGCAGACTCTAAGAATTTCAATTCCTAGCATGCAAGAGTCCAGATGAAATAAAGGAAGGGAAAGGAACAGCTTAAGCACTTGCTTGTGACTGCATCATTGATTTTTGGCAACAGGCCATCAGGTTAGTAAAGCCAAGAATAAGAAGAATCAAATTAGTTGGTTTTGCTGCCTTAGAGGAACACTCCCATTTTTTGAACTGAGACAGTATCCATCCCCGAGCTGAACATGGCTAATTTGGAAGGTGGAATTTCCACATTTTGCTGCAGAGTGAAAGCCATTGATTTCTTTATGGGTGCTTTTCAAGTTGATAATTACCAGGTCTACCATTTTTGGTTTTAAACACCACGCTGTTGTTCTGTGCTGCACTGTATCCAGAAGTTCTTTCAAAGGCAATTTTTCTAAATCAAGACAAGTCAAACAAGCTATGCCGTGAAATAGAAACCAGTAATTTTAATAAGTCAGTTCATATTTTGCAAAATTTTGCAGAGCAGTTGATGCCTGCACAACAAAAATGCCTCATCTGTATTGCAGTGACACAACAGCTCAAGTTAATGAAAATGACTACTTCAATTAACACATCTAGAAATACAGAATATGTAATACACCTCTTAGTGCAGCTTTTTCCTTCCTGGATTGCTCTACCAGACAGAACAACTAATTTATCCAAGCAAGAAAGTAGCAACAGTTTGAAGAAGACTGAAAGTATTAATTTGTATGCATATAAAATACTGCATTCAAACTGTTTGGTACTGCAGTATGTATGACAAAAATCACAAAATTCTACTTCTCATTATAAAGAGATTTCTCTGCAAGTCCACCATCTACCTGTTTTGCCACAGTCCTACTTGTTTTACAACAGTAAAAAGCAAAGCACACAGTAAAAGATGAAACCTCTTTGAGGTCACTGCCTAATCACTGACAGAACCATCAGAATTCACAGTTTATCTCCTCTTACATGCTCCTAAACATTTAAACTTGAACCAAAGGCAGGTTTTGTGAGGCCCTCACCAAAATGTTCATTGCACAAACACAGTGTCAAAGCAGAATTAATTATAGTTAAACTGGTGGATCACAAGCCAAAGATATGTAGTACTATTGCTACATAAATTCAAAGAGTCATCTTAAGTAAGAATTACCACTCCAGCTTCTACTGAAATAACAAGTCATCCAACCTAAAACATCTCAGAATTGTGGAATATATAACTGGGTTGCAGACAAATAAAACTACAAAAGAAAAGCAAATTCTGGGGACAAAAAGAAATCACACTGGTTATGAAAAACTGAATGAGTATGAAAAGAAGAGAGGTGAAACTTGTTTCCCTACAAGCTACTAATTCATACTTACTCCTTCATTTCTTTGGACGGGGAGTTACATGCAGGTAAAAATGCTGATGTGTTACTTAATTTATCCAACGTGCAGGCTGTTCCTATGGCTCTCACTACGAGTCCAGACTCTCCCTCCAAATCAAAACATTGCAAATAACCAACGACAGCATTTCCTCTCATTTCAAGCACCTTCAAGCCAATCTTCCTCTGCAATTCACCTACAAAACAAAAGGTAAAGAGCTCATAGTTGCAGTGAACTTCTTCTCTTCTGTATGTCTTTGACCTCTTATAACATTGTGTGATACCAATGACTTATACAGCTTTTTTCTTTTTTCTCCAAATCCATTCTGGTTGCCAAAACAACATGTCATTTCACAGGTTTTTTTCCACTAGTCTTTATTTTCACTAGGCTTTTTTGCCCTTTTTCTACTTATTCAGAGACAAGCAGAGGTCAAGATGTGCTCTGGAACTCATGTAAGTTTCTAAATACTTCATGTAGTTCAAGACAATGCAACATCTTTGAAATCTATATGAACAGGCATCTATAATTTCTTCATTTACCAATTTATTTAAGCATATTTCAACTTAATTCCTACTTTTTGCCCCTCTACTGCAAACCAAACTCTTCTGTTAACTGCACACAAGGATTGAAAGACTCTGACTACGAGAAACTGGTCTGCCATTGATGCTTATTTAGGATATCATAAAAAATTAATTGTTTTGTGTAGCTGGACTGGCTTGGTAATAACTAAGGTCAAAAATATCATCTCTCTCCTTATGGAAATGAAAGATTTCCAAAATCCTCCGCTAACATACTGAAAAACCCTCACTGTCACCAAGGATGGCCTAACAGTCCTAATGTCACTGCTGCTGAGAAATCAAATGGAATGAAATGATCACAGAATCACAGAGTTTCCTGAGCTGGAAGGGACCCACAAGGATCATCTGAGTCCAACTCCCAGCTCTGGTTTCTACTGCTTACTTCAAGTTTGATTCTAAAATTACCAGCACAGGTTACTACTGTAAACTTCTTAACTGAAACCATGCCTGTACCTGTCTTAAAAAACTCTAAGGTTGAGATAGAGTATGAAAGTTTCTTTTTAACTTCACACATAATATGACAAGAGATCTGTGAAACAGCCTGGCTCACTCTTAGGAGCTACAGATTTCTTCAAGATTTTTTATGTGTGACTACCAATAACAGTATTGCAACAGCACACATTTGATTACATGAGATGAAACAGTATTGCTGTGAGCTCTTTTGGGTTTTTATCCTCTCATCTATGCCATGAATAAAACCTAGCAGAATACTTTATCCACCTGCACTATTTATTCGTGGCAAGAAATGTGCAAATGTGAATTCTGTAAAGTAATATGGGGGCTTTATTTAAGAAATGTTTTCATGTTAGTTATGACAACAGTTTATTTCACTTCTTCCCTCAGTGTGCTGGTGTTCCCAATGAAGGTACTGAGTAATATCTCCAGTATCTTTTATGTTGCCCCACTTACTGAGGATCTCAAGGACACCTTCCACTATCCCAGGTTGCTCAGAGCCCCGTCCAACCTGGCCTTGAACTCTTCCAGGGATGGGGCATCCACAGCTTGTCTGGGCAACCTGTGCCAGGGTCTCACCACCCTCACAGGGAAGAATTTCTTCCTGATGTCCAATCTAAACCTGCTCTCTGTCAGTTTGAAGCCTTTCCCCTTGTCCTCTCACTCCGGGCCCTTGTAAATAGTCCCTCTCCATCCTTCCTGTAGCTCCTTTCAGGCACTTCTGGAAGGCCACCATGAGGCCACCCCAAAGCTTTCTCTTCTCCAGGCTGAATAATCCCAATTCTTCAAACCTTTCCTCACAGGAGATGCTTGAGAACCAATGAGCCAAACCTGACTTGGAAGAGATGGGATGAGTAACAGAAGTATTGTTGCATACTGTATCAGAAATAGTGTGTATTTGCTCACATACTTCAAAAAGCTCAGAGATGGTGAAGTTCATTACTTTAACTGTTTCAGTCAAAATTCTAGTGATACTCCTCATATGGGTTAAGAACATCTTCAGAAAGGTTTCACAGCTTTCTCTGACCTTGCTAAAAGTAACCAAAAAATCAGGCAGCAGCACGGCCTCACCAAGAAGTGAAAACAAATAAAAATCAGTCACACTGTCCATCAGTTAGAAATACATAACCCTCAGAAACAGAAGCCTGTGAACTAGAAATCACACAATTAACAACAAAACTCATATGCAATCTCCATTTAAGTCCTGCACACTTCCAGGAGGAGCAATGACCATCCCAGGGCAGGTTTAATACCTGACATGAGCGAAATGAGTCTTTGCCGAGCCTCGTTCGACGCCCTGGGAGTACGGATTCTGTCTATCCACTGGTACTCTGGGTCCTCATTAACTACGAGCTCCTCCACAAATCCATGGATTATTACTGCTCTGTAGCACTTAGGAATAGATGTAGCTGTTAAAAAATATATACATAACAGATGTAAGAGATAGGTCTGTGAGCCAAGGAGAGCAAAAAAAACCCATAAAATTGCACATAAAAATGATTTCAGAAAGTGTTCCAGACAATTTTCTGTGAAAATGTGGATATACCCAGGCAGTTTTGCTCGTGAGGTCATGGAACCCTGATAAGAAAACTGTTCAGTGGCCCAGTTACAGGATGTACCATCATGAAACCTTTTCACTTTGTGCCTCCTCAACAGGATAGGGACCCAAAATAACACCACGTGTATATGCACAGGCACTGAAATGCAACTTGTGGAGATTAAAAAATCCCATCAATTATTTACATTGTTTTGAAACATGAACAGTAAAAATCTGTTAAAAAAAGAAAAGCAAACTGGACAATTTATGCATTTTGGTTCAATGTTATTCCACTCAGTTTATGCAACGAGCTGGTAAGAGAAGGGAGACCAACAGAAGAGGCAAAGAAAGGAAAGAAGGGAAAAAGCTTTTTGTTCAAATAAACTTTTTTCCTCTACTTACTGCAAAAAAATTTGACTCCACAGGATGACTGCCTAAATCTGTTTAAATCATTGAAGAGATCTACCTTCACCACAACGTTGATCTCCCCACGTATACCTGTCAATGAACCAACATTAAATACCAAAGGTTATAACAACAGAACTGTATCAATACAAAACCAGACCTACAAATTGTTTCCTGTTATTAGTAATTAATGCCAGAGGAGCAGGAAGCCATATCCTTGCCTCTCAGGTCTGATGCAGAGACTGACTCAGAGAAGTTTCTAGTTCTGCCAAGCCTTGGAGGCTGAAGCAATGAAAGCAACACTCCTCAAACACTTATTTGCACCAAACAGGATTTTATAAGAGAGATGGGACTGGGAAAAGAGAAGCCATCAGCCTCTTGATGCTGCAGTGGCCTCTGCCACAGGGTGCTCTCTCTGCTGAATTTCCTCCCTGAAACAGTTTCAAAACTGCAGTAAAGCTCCTCTCTGAAGTTCAACCCAGGAGGAAGATTTATGGTTCTTTCTAGAACCACAAAGTGGCACATGAAGTGTTTGCAAAATACTTTAACTGTGACAAGAAATATATAAAAAATAAAGTATTATAAACCTTTTAGACATAGCTTAATTTTCAACTATGATCAAACCTTATTAGAAATGGGATATTTTCTAACACAGAACCATTTCTTTTTGACTTCTCCACTTTCCAATCTGAGCTTTTTCTTCTTTTTCCCCACCCAGTAACAAAATCATTTCACATATTATAGGTTCTGCCATATTGAGGACTAAACTTCTTGATGAGTCTGAGCTCTAC
The DNA here is from genome assembly GCA_013398075.1 of Notiomystis cincta. Lineage (NCBI taxonomy): Eukaryota > Metazoa > Chordata > Aves > Passeriformes > Notiomystidae > Notiomystis > Notiomystis cincta. Next base: position 58,179 of record VZRX01006860.1, read on the forward strand.
TTCTTCAGAAGCCTTTATCACATCAGTATATGACACTCAAACAGCACCACTGGATTTGTTGTTCAACTCAATAAAATCTGTTGTACTGCAATAAAATCAGCCACATCTCCCTTCCAAAATGGCAGTAAAAAGAAGCCTTCAATTGCTATATCAGGAAATCCCTCAGGGTTATGTATTTTTACAAATAATCATGTTGAGGTGAAAGAAAAAAATGTTAATGCAAACTTATGAATGTTGTATTTATCATTTTTTAAGGAAACATTGATTAATGTTGGCCAAAAGTCAAGGTAATTGGAATCTAGTGCTATGAGCATGAAAATACAAGAATTCCAATTTTACCTAAATAGAAAAAAAGCTGTGAAATACTAACATATGTGGAAAAATATAGAGAAATGGAACTCTCTCTAACCTACCAGCTGCACACATCCTGAAACAAAGGTTTGGGTAATTTAGCTCCAGAAGAAAATGTGTGATAGGAAAATGTACATAGGATAAAAAGGTAATTAAAAACCCACACACAGTATTTCTCAATATTTCTGTTTGCTATAACTGGTTTAAATGCAAGAAATCCTTTACAGCAGTTACAGTGAGCATCTGGTAAATACCATTAATTATTTCCCAACAATTATTTATAATTAGCTTTTAACATTGTTAGGTCATTTAATTCACCCTGAATAATGAACAAAGGGGATAATAGCAGTCACAGAGATGCTCTGCACTTAGGTATTCAAGCAGCAAGTTAATTGCTCTAAACTGACTTTGGCCCTCTGAGACAAAAGCTGTTTCATTAAAATCAAAAGCAAAAGCATCATTAACATAATTTCCTCACACCTTCAAGACATTTTGATGAAATCCACCTAGCACTGAGAGCACTTCCTGCAGGAGAAAGGAATTTCATCCTGTTGAAGATACCTCACATCCTGTCCCTTCATCTCAATTGAAGTTTATCCCAAAGCCCAGGAAGGCACACTTGAAGTAACTCCAACAAAATTACATTTGTTTAGCAAACACGTGGTAATTGGAAAAATATGTCTGAGTCTTTTTTTTTTAAATCTGAATTTTGCAGTAACTAGTGAAGATTTTTTTTCCACTTGTCACAAAGTCCTATGGAAGGTGTTCTGCCAAGCACTGCTGTGAACTCCTATGCCAGAAATTTTCTCATGTCAGAAAATAAGGAAAAAAAAACAAAAAAGCCAGGAAAGTAGTTTTCTAACTCCAAAGCTAAAGTCACTACAAATTTCTGAAGAGAGCTTACAAGATTATAAGAAGATTATATTTCAAACAAGACTGTTCTATATTAGCAAATCTTACCATGAATGGTATCATAAATTGGAAACCATCCTGAAATAACTGTGGCTGCTTCACTATAGAGCAGAGGATCAATATCTATGTACACTTTGCCAATGGCATCATTGGCACTGTATGTATCATGATCAAGAACTGTGATCTGGAGAGGCTCATCTTGGAGCTCTTCATCATCCACCTGCAAAACAAATATTACATGGAATGTGAGAATTTAAAAATGTGCAGGGAAGCACTGCTGAAAAACAAATGCAGAAGAGAATTAGTTATAGACAGTGACCTGATACAGATCAATCTGTAATTTCAGTTCCCTGAAGCTAAACAACACATCACTCATTTTGATTTTATCCCTCAGAAACTGGTGAGATCCTGGAAACAGAGCTACCACTGGGAGAAGAACAGAAAAGCAAGGTTACAATGAGGATTAACTTTAAAATTTCACGTTTTAAGTCACACTTCCTAGATTGTCCACCCATCTCCACAATAAATACTGATAAATTAAAAAAAACTAAAAAGAAAGCAAGAAAGCAAATTTAAGATAAAATACCTCAGAGGACTATTACACTCTGAAGTTAAGATTATGGTGTTCTCATCACTGGTCAGTGGCTTAAAAGAAGATATTTTACACAGCCTGCAGTAAAAATTCAGTAATTCTACACATGCACTTTCCTAAACAATTGGATTAATCCATCTACAGATAACTCAGCTATTTTCTTTTAGGACCAAGACAGACATTTCCCAACTTCTGGTGCTGAATGTCACAAACCGACTGCAAGGAGATGACTCCAGTGTTTGCAGAATTGTGATTTTGCCTTAGAGCACAGCAAATGAACTGGAACTACACATTCAAGTGTTTTAATATTTCATTTATTCTAAGCATCATCGTCACTTTTTTAAGTAGTAAAAAAGCATAGTAACAAAAAGGAAATGTGTAAACACTTGGTCAGGGCATAATGTCAAAGGACACCAACAGATGAGATCCTGGAAAGCAACAAACAGGAAAATGCTGAGTGCTCTCCTTATTACATAAGGAAACGGAAAGAGAAAGTGTCCAATAATTGTTGCCCAAGCCCTTTATTTGGTAATTTTCACACAGGAATTTTCCATTTTCTCCTTTGACAAGTGCATTATCTTTGCAATCAAATGTAAGGCTTCAAATACCAAGTAACTTTCCTTCCTCAAAATTTTAAAAAACCCACAAGAATACCTGTACTTATAAATATACGTATTTATTTATGCATACTTGTACTGACAGCTGCACTGAAAAAGCCCCATCTTCACTGCAGTATTCTCTAATAGAACAACATTTAAGTTGGATCCTTTCTGGCAAGCTTTTATCTTCACAAACACTCCTAAAAAGCCAATGAGCCACCCTTAGCAAACAAGGTCTGACTGGAGCTGGGTTTGCTCAAAAGGCTTTGTGCAAATTTGAACACAAAAACACTTCAGTGCTCAAAACTCATTTTCTCCTTGCAATGCAATTATTTCACTATGGGCAGCTAAACCAGAGTCTCTATATAGTTAAAGGCAAACTCTTAAAAAATACTTACTTCGAATTTGAACCACTCAGAATTCCACTGAGGATTAAGGGATTTGGGATACACATCTGTTTTAAATGTTGTATTTCCAAATTTCACCTAAAAACACAAATATTCAATTACCAATTACAAATATTATTACAAAGAAATTTTCAAACTTGTTTAACTGACATATGCAAATAATTTCAAACACATATTTCAACAAATCATCTTCTTTTCACTGGGAGTGGCTTTTTAAATCCATTTACATATATCAGTATCCATGTATCCATGACATTTCCAATCAATCTCTCCCTCATCATATCATACTACTAAAATTGTTTCTTTTCCTCCTCTATCATTTGAGAGCAAAAATATCACTTATATTGGCTATTCAAAGTCACTTGGCAACTCTCCTTGCCTTCTATAAGGAAAAATATTCTAAATATTGATAGTTTATGACCTATTACTGCTCTCTCTAGGATTTCTCAACCAGCTTCACAGACAGCTGATAAAATAAATACAAAACCAATCTGGATTTGAGATCTATAGAGAGAGGACTACTAAAAATTAAATACTTTCACACTTTTATTGCTTACTGCACCTTCAACCACACAATAACCCATTTCAGCAGTACCCATATGGTCTGCACAGGGATCTATTTCAGGCTAAGCCCATTTGGGTTTGGTGGGGGTTTCCTGTTTGCTTTTTTAAAGTGTCTGTGATGCTCCCTACATTAGGAAGCCACACAGCACCATGTAAGAGCCTTTATTTCACTGCAGCTTTCATTCCAAACCATTTACAAACACTTGCAGGTCTTTGAATGCTGCCTCTCAAAAAAACAAGCACTTCACCTCATACCAAGTATCTGATGGTACTAACAAATACTCAAAGTTACATTTTTTTGATTTATTCAAGATTCTTAAGGAAAATAATGAGTAGGCTGATAGAAAAGAAATGCTGGAGTTAGAGGTGTGTAGATTTTGACAGCTGTTCTCTTTTAAAAGTCTAAATGCACTTTGGAAACTAAATTTAGGCCTGGATTTAAAAACTGTGTAGTAATTATTTTAACACTTTTGCTCAAGGCAGTGTTTATAACCACTTTGTACATTTCAATAACATAGTGATTATTTTGCACAGGTGCATATCCCAGCTCTGCAGAGATTTTGCACTTGTTCAAGTACAATCAAGTGATGTTAGCACTGGCTCTAAGGCAGCTACCTATTAAATACCAGTTCTGACTCCAGAAGCTGCCAGGATGCAACAGCCCTGAGCTCCACCCAGTCTATTTTAAAGTGTTATCTTGGGAGCAAATCAGTTCCCTTAGAGCCCCAGGCAGTTATAACTGAATTTCTGCAGTACTCCAGCGAGTTCATTGAAGCTTGTGGAGATAATAAAACACCAGGCTGCTGTCCACTGAGCTAAGTTAAAAGCACATTTATGGAAGAAATTGTAACAAAATATTCTGAGTTGGAACTAGGATCATTGTGCTCATGCTAGTGAAGTCCAAGCTTTGCACAACCTGAGCCAAGTAAGAGCTCTGAAGTCTCTTCTCATTTTCTTTGCTAGTTCTAAGTTTATATTGCAACACTTAACAAGGAAATTTAAGGTTAGTAAAAAACTAGGACCTTAACATCTGCTTTTCATTTTCATTTAAGGAAAAACACATGCTAAAGTTTTTCAGCAACGTCACCCAGAAAAATAAAATAATAGTTTCAAGCTCAATTTATTTTGAAATAAATCTCACCTGCTCTATTGCCTGCTCCACACATAGCAAGTTACTCCACACTGTTCCTGAGTAACAATCCTAAAAGCAAGGCCCCCATCTGTGTATTTCTACACCTTTATTTGTGCCAAGACACTCTTAGAACTGCATCTTAACCCAGCTAAGCAAACTGATCTTGATGGATTTTTTTTTCCTTTTTCACTATGCTAGTATTTTACCATATGAATTTCAAAAATCTGCTTTGCTACAGTAGGGTTGGGAACAAGTAACCCACAGAAGAGCAGTTTTTCCTTAGACAGGGTAAAACCAGGCCAAATGAAATTCAGTTAACTGTATTTCTAGCCCTGTTTTCCCTGTCTCCTAGTAACAAGCATCAGAGCTGTTGTAATTTTAAACTGGATTAACAGGCAGCCTACAAGAGAAGCTTTAAAAAATTAAAACCTGACTGGTGAAACAGCTGACAAAACAGTGACATGCTAAGTTTCATGTAATAAAATAGAATGATGTACTATTTCAGCTCCACTAAAAAGCTGAAATCTTCACTACCAGCTTATCTCCCATTAAGCAATGCCATTAGAGACTAATGTCAACCAAATTTTTAAGCACCAAATGAAATCAAGACTTATATACCCCAAATTTATTTCTATATTAATATTATCGTGTTTTTCAGCGTATAGAAGTCTAGAAAGGCATTTTGTCTTCCTACCTTAATTGTAGCATCATGCCAACCTCAATCACTTATTTGTGCTATGCCTCAAACACTTTTTGTGTGGCATTTTCACAGCATGCCATTTTTAAATAGCTCTGATTTTTCTGAGAATATGATTCCTGAATCTATGGAATTCTTCCAAAATGTTCTAAGTCGTCCATATTGGGAAAAAAATGAATCAAAAAACATAAGAATCATGTAAGAGAAGGGACAGAAATTATAAAAAGGCTTGGGTTGGAAGGGACCTTAAAGCCCATCTCATTCAAACCCCTCTGCCATGGGCAGGGATGTCCCCACTGGATCACGGTGCTCAGAGCTCCATCCAACCTGGGCCTTAAATAATTCCACTTGTTTTGCACTTCAACTTATTTTATTTACAATCCCTTCCTGAGAAAGACTCTACATATTACCTGTTAACTACATGACTGTAGAGAAAGCGGAAATTAGATACTCTGGGTGCAATAAAGTGATTCAAACACGTAAATAACACTAAATATCTGTCGACTAAAAGACCCCTTCGAAAATATTTTAGTATTGCAAACGTTTGGAATGGAAAGACGAATATTGGCCTTAAAAGTAAAGCCCGTACAACTACTCACATTCAGCAATACAACTGATTTAAAGATGATTTTATTACTTCTCCATCCTCCTTACAACGCGCCTGTCTAATCAGAAAACCGATTAGGTCGGAAATGGACTCTGAAATCACCGAGCCCAAGCTATGCCACCACCGTGACAACCACACCACGTCCAGCCTTCCCTCAAGCACCTCCAGGCACGGCGGCTCCACCGCCTCGCCGGGCAGCCCGTCCCAACGTCTGATCACGCTTTCCAAGAAGAAATTCCCGCTGGTGCCCCAGCTACACCCTCCCCGGTGCGGCTCCGGGCGCCCTCCCCTC
>VZRX01006860.1:65989-77289 GCA_013398075.1 Notiomystis cincta
TTGTGCGAGATTCCCCTCCCCAGTTCCTCCTTCTCCAGCAGCTCTGGCCCCAGCCCGGGCCATATTTCGGGAATTCCCTCCCCAGGTCTGCCCTAAACCGGGCTCGCCCCTGCCAGGCTCCAAGATGGCGCCCGCCGCCTCGGCACGCCGCGGTAAAAGTCGAGCGCCTACTCATCGATGGGCTGGGTGAGGCGCAGCCTGAGCGCGGAGTCATCGATGCCCGCGGTGGCGGCGCCGGCTGTGGCGGGGCGGGCCGGGCTCGAGTCCCACACGCCGGGTTTGTCCGCAGGAGAAGCTCTGCCTGCCCGGGGGACGGGCTGGGGCACCCCCGGCGTGCTCTGCCTGCCCGGGGGACGGGCTGGGGCACCCCCGGCGTGCTCTGCCTGCCCGGGGGACGGGCTGGGGCACCCCCGGCGTGCTCTGCCTGCCCGAGGAAGGCGTTGTTGCCGTGCATAGCGGTTAAAAGGGAGCCCGGAGCACACGCGCGTCCCCAGACCCTCGGTGGAGTGTCCTGTGAAGGGTTTAAATCCAGCACCCCCACCCCGCCCTCCCCTGGGTTTGGCTTTGTTTTCTTAATCGAAAGACAAACATTTACAGTATTTGCAGGATTATGGATAGATTAAACAGAGTTTAGTTACTAGAAATAGGATTTGATGCGGTTCTTTTGCAGCCAGGTTGTAAGGCTGCGATGCCTGAAGAAACCTCTTTGTTCGGGCAGCAGCGCTGTGGGAGCTTGGCAAAAAGCAGAGGAGCAGGGCCAGGAGCTGGGTCAGGTGTGGCCCGGCAGGTGAGGCTGTGGGACCGGGTGCTGGGAGATCCTGTGGGGTACGGGCTGTGCTGCTGCTGGGGCAGGAGCAGGAGCACAAAGGAGCCCTTGTGTTTTGGTTAAGCGCCCGCCAGGTATTGAGCCAAATAGATCTGCTGGGATCATTTTCCCTTCTTTCTAATCTTACAAAAAGACTAAATAATGTTACGGGCTGGAATGCGATACTCCAGGCAAGTCATGTGACTGAAACGAAGGGAAATTCACTTCCTACTGAAGCGAATTCATTGTAGAGGATCTTTGGCTGGCTACCTGCACTTTGTCTCTTGGGCTTGTTTGGGAGTTACCCTTGGGAAAACCCATACTGTTCCTCATATCCATCGTATCCAAGTAAATTATAAACGGGCTAAATAGTTGTTTTTAACTCATCCATCCTTGTTTAAGTGGAATACAGAGGTGCTGGTTGGCAGCAGCAGCTGGACACGAGCCAGCTGTGCCCACATGTGCAAGAGGCCGATGGCATCCTGCCCTGGATCAGGAGTGTGCCCAGCTGAACCAGAGCAGTGGTGAGGCCTCACCATAAACCTGGCACTCAGGACAAGAAGGACATTGAGGGGCTGGGGTGTGTCCAGAGAAGGAAACACCTTGGGAAGGGGCTGGAGCACGAGTCCTGTGAGGAGCTGGAGGTGTTTGACCTGGAGAAAAGGAGGCTCAGGGAGGACCTTCTTATGCTCCAAAGGCTGAGAGGGTGAGAGAGCCAGAAGCTGCCCAAGCCCAAATATCTCAGTATAGCTCCTCCAAGAGAAACCCCCCAGCTAAGAGAACAAACAGCTGCATCCTCCCCCTGGCAACTTCTTTCCTGTCTCTTAAGCATCGGTCGTTATGGTTTCTTAGCGACAGATGGGACCAAACTCCATGAGAGAAGGGAACAAAAGGAAAAATCCTAAAACCCTAAAATCCTAAATCCTAAACCCCTAAAGAGCAAAGACCCAGGAAAGAAATCAGAAGCAGAAAACATGCTACTAATGTTAAGGGTTTAGTTTAGACCAGAACTTTAACATTTTGAGTGGAATCTCCTGATCTCACCTGCTTAAATGTTATTTTGGCTCACTTAATCAGGCTGCATACAGCATATGAACTGAAAAGTGTACAGTAGCAGTACATCAAATACATTGTGGGTGTTTTAGGGCATTTGGGCTGTGGCAGCAAATTAACCCAGGATTAAATAACCCAGCAGCACTGCTTCACCCTAAAAATCGGGCCTTTTATCCACTGCACTACTTGTAAACACAGCCATTCTTAACTTCCCTGTTACAGTAAAAAACTACCAGCAGATGGGACTACAAAAACCCCAAACATTCTCTGTTGTCCACATTAGATAAGGAATTGTTTGGCATTTTTTAATTTCTAGTGCACTGCTTTAGAGCACAAGATTGAGGAATTGTAAAATAAATTCTGGATTTAAACAAGTAAAAACAACATATAAGTAAACTTTGTCATGTGTTCTTTATTTCTGACAAAGCTTCAGTTTATTTGCTGCTTTTGCTAATTAGCCTTGCTAATGTTCCCTAGTGAACATCTCTGGGATTGTGAAATACAGGGATTAACACAATTCATATTTCTTTCTCAAAAGATTTCTGAGGATTCAGCTTTTTCAGTGGAAGATCCTGGTAGTCAAAGGACTAGAAATCAGAAAACACCTATTTTGGGGAGCCAGTTCCAGCCTGGTTTTTAAGTACTTGGAAAGAAGAATTAGCTATGATTTAATGCATGAAGAAATCTGCTTGGTGTATTAGACCTGCCTTGGAGCTGAGAATTTTCCATACTGGCAGAATGAGACCTGTCCATGTGTATTTTCAGAATAAGGAGAAAAAGAGACTGACTTTCCATTTCAGCATCCACATGGTTTCTTGCTGAGGTTTTTCCCTTCTGCTTAGAAGTGATCTTTTACCAAGTCATGACAGTAGAAGTCCTGATTCAACTACAATATGCTTAACAAACAGCATTGTCTTACTTGAGCAGGTATTGTTATGTATTAAAGGGCCCTGTAACTCAACTAAACAACCAAGAGTATTGCAAATTACAACTTTAAAGGCATCTTGTGTGGAACAGTGAGTGTCAGAAAAATAGGAGAGTTTTGTGTGAGTGATTTTGCCCCTTAAATGTAATGATCCATGTGTCCCTTCTTTTTCAGTTTTAAGTAAGAGAGAGAGAGAGAGTTTGTGATAGACACACACGTTGAACCCTCAGTTTGGAAACTGATACTTCAAAGATAAAGTTTTCCTTGTAACTTCAGTCTGCTGACCCATCACATCAGGGTAGGTTTCAATTTTTATTGCCTTCCAGATACAGATTAGAAGGTGGTGGTCTGGTGACAGCAGGACCTAGGATGTGGGGGGCTGTCTCTTATCCACAGAGAAAAGTGCTTTTGGATTATATTGCCTGGAGCTGATTTAAACAGAAACAAATGAAAACTTTTTGGAGGGGTTTTAGTTTGCTGAAATGCAGAAAAGAGATTTTTCTCTCTGGTTCACAGGAGATACTGGCTCTGTTTCTACTGCCATAAGTAGTCTTTGAAACAGGAATCTTTCAGGTCTCATCAACACAGCAAACTGCAGTGTCAGATTTTGGGTTCTGGAAAAATCTCTGTATTTCTCTGTAAAACTAACTAGCCATTGAAGTCATAATAATTATAATTCTGTTTCATTATCCTATTGCTGTCTGAAGGTCTCAATTTCCATCTAGACTTGAAAGAAATTGGATAAAATAAATATTCACTAGCACAGGAATGAATGCAATTGCTTACAGGGGGAATCAAACAACTGGATCTGATGCCACGTTCTCAGCCAGTAATTTGATATCATTTCTCTTTCTCACAGTTCTGTGAGGGAAATAAGATTGCTTGTGACTTGGTGCTTTTTATGAGTGACAATGGCATAATTGGGATATCAGTTCACACAGACTGAACCAGAAGCCATGTGCACATGCTCTAGCAAAGATATTGAGTTACAAGCAGTAGGACAATGCCAGCTACTCAGAGTCCTCCTGGTGTACCCTTGTTAATTAGTCAATACCTAGTAAATTATTTAATTAGAGGGAGTTGTCAGCAGCAGTTTTTATAGCATTAAAAAATAAATAGTCCTACAGTGGCATTTTCAGCATTTCTGCTTTTTTTCCTTTTTAGACTTGAGACAAATGAGATATTTAACTATGTCAGTAATAGTATTACACTTCCACAGTTATTAAAACAGTTATGTTTGCTGGTTATGTTATATTATGTTACATTGGTCTTTTCCTTTTCCCTGCCTAAATGCAATAAATAGATAATTTATTCAGGTCCCACACCAAACCATGGACATATTAATGAATGTTTCTATTTATATATTGGAATCGCTGTCACAATCAAAGGTGGTGATCCTGCAATGTTGAAGTAGGTTAATGCTTATTAAAGCCATTGTCCCTGCATGTCAGCTGTGGCCCAGGCAGCCCAGAAGTGTTGCTCCACAGGTCAATCTGTGCTGCCAAGGAGATTATTTTAACTGTAGTAACTGCCTAAACTATCTTTGGAATAGTCTCCAAGATACTTCACAAGATATGCAAGTTATTTTCTGCTTCATTAAAGACGTTAAATTGGATTATAATCAAAGCAATAAATCTTTATATTCTGAGTGAGTGCAGTTCTTAATAATCATGTGATGTTTTTGCTTCATGTGTCCCATTTGAAACTGACATGGTGATGTGAGTTATTAAATGTTAAATTATTAAATATATACAAAATAAAACTCTTTCTTTAAGAAAGCAAACTGCTGGGGTTTGGTTTTAGAAGCATGAAATGCCTCACATCCAGCTTGTTACAAAAGTGGAATTCAAGCCTGTGTCTACACAGTGATACCTATTTGTTGTCAAAACATGATACAGAGGGGTTTGTGTTGTGCCAAGCCAAAGGAGAATGAAGAGGCTCAGGATCTGAATTCTGAGTCTTCTTATGCATGGCTGAGGGGTTAATAGAACAAGAGCAGTAATTCTAACAAAGCCAATAATTATTTTAGATCTATCTTTAATCCTGAATGCACTCCCACCTGAGGTCAGGAGGAAATATCTGTTCACAGAGAAAGCAGAAAAGTTCAAGAACTACAGGATAACTCCACAAACCTTTTAAAAACTCTTAATTTATATATTGGGGTGGATTCATATAACTGAGTTGTGAACAATGGAGAGAAGATAGATGGTGTTGGTACTGATCATTCCTTATTATTCAGTGGGTATTAATCCAGTTCACTTTCTTGATTATCAGCCATTGAACAAACTACTTACCATCTCAATCGTCAAGTAAAAACTGCTGTCCAGTAAAAGCTGGCTAAAGGAGAAACCTGCCGTTGGTGCTTGTTCTTTGAGTACTGAGGCAGGGCTGTCTCAATGCTGCATTTGACACTGTTAACAGCAATTTATGGGGCTTTTGAAATGCAAGGACAGTGTCTTCAGACTGCCTTCAAAGCACAAAAATTCTCATTCATCAGGCTTGTGCTGCCTTTCTCTGCTTTTATGTGTGGAAGAATTATGATCATCACCTTGGAATTATTTATTGATAGCAGCTGAGGGAGATGCTGCTTTGATTTTCTTAGCCAAGATTATTATGAATGGCACAACTTGAGAAATACTTACTAAATAAATTGCTTAATTATACAGAAGAATTCTGCAAAATGACCATGCATCTTCCCAGCACCAAAGCACCTAGCAGCTGGGAAAATTCTACCAAAATTTAAAATAAACTAATATTAAACCAGACTAAGGAAACACACTGCTGTATTTTAAGAAGTAACAAAAAAATCCTTCTCTACAGTAGCTGAGAGTTTTCATGTGCACATGAAAAATATATGATATTTCATATCATATATATGATATTTCATGTACACAAATATGTGATTGCCATCCTGTAAGAACTTTGTCCTACAGCTTAGGCTCTGGAGTAAGAAAGATCTCTACTATCTTGCCATTATTAATATAAGGACTAAGAGCAGACCATCCTTTGCTAATTTTAGCAGTCTGAAAAAGGCAAGGAGAAATAAAAATATTCCAGTACATCATCCTCATTTTTGAGCACATTCACTAAATTTTACACTTCCAGTTCTGAGATATCTCACAGATGACTTTTCAGTAGTATGAAAACCTACTGGGCTGCCTGATCTTATTGCTGTGAGTGCTGAACCCTCCAGTGAAGAAATGTATGTAATTATTCCAAGAATTTGTTACAAATCATAGCTGTGATCTGTGTGAAGGCCTAACTCTAAATCCAAAGAATTAACTGCTATTACGTGGAGTTTCCTATTTTATCTGTGGCTTTCCTTTCCAGTGATTTTCCATTTATGCCAGAGATTATCTCAAAGCACTGTGCTAGATTTCAGTGTCTCAAATCAATAGATTAATCACTTCATCAGCCTTCACTTCAGTTTGGAGGATTGTTTTGAAATGAAGACAGATCTAATATTATTTTAACCTTGTTTTTGTTCATGTGTGTGGGGAAACAGCTTGATAGCACTGATCTTCAAGTTTAAAAAAGCACAAACTGTCTCAGATTACACTTGAAACATTTTTCTTGTATATCTGCCATGTACAATCTTGCTTAATAGGGCTTGGGTTTAGTTTTTAGCTGTTTCTGGGGTAAGACAACATGTCTTATATCCCACATCCCATTATATATGTATATATATATGTATATCCCATTATATATCCTTTATTATGCATGAGTAGGAATTCTCATGGACACATTATGGAGTGTTTGATATAAACACACACAATCTGTTTAACTGCCATGGACTCTGATATTCCTCTGAGCCAGGAATCCTTAGCATGGTGCCTTAGATGAGAGCATGGGAGAGAACTAAGAGGCAAAATATCTTTGGGATTGATGCTACCAAGGTGGGGAACCAGTAGAAAAGTGTGGAAAGGATGATGATTCCCCCTGCCATTTTAGATATTTGCCTGTCCTTTGTAATTCACATCTTCCAAGGATTTTTTGCTCATCAGGGATTGTTAGATAAGCATAAAAATGGTTTCCATGGACACTTTTTGTTATCTGCTTGCAGCAGAGAAGTAACAGCTCAGTCTTTCAGATGCAGGTTTAGCAGCTCTGATCTTTCCCAGCCTCTAACTGAGGCTATGCTATCAGAGCTGGCTTTTAGAGAAGTTGTATTTCAAATCTCTCTGGGATATGGAGTGGCTGGTAGAGGAAAAGGAACCTTCACCTCATAAACCAGACACGTGTCAGTTCCATTTTCTATTCATGGTGGTAGAGACTTTTTTCACCCAGCCACTGAAAATAGAGTGTTGTGTAGTAAAATGCAGTCCTCACTCACAGCTTTGTTAACTGGCTGCATCTAAATTGTGATGAACAAAATCAGGTAGCTGAAAGTGGTGCAGCTAAAAAGTAATCTGGAAAAAGAATAATTCTGTTACAACCAGATGGTCAGATGCACAGAAGTATCAAAACTCTTAATTAAGGGTGGGCTGGGTGTACACTGGATTATGCTTCTCTGCATAACCCTCCTCATTCCAAACTGCAACAACTGAAAATATTGGGATGCTGAGTTTAGAGCACAGCTTGAGCATTCCTGGGAATGTCTGGTATTCCTTACAGATATTACACTACCAGCTTTAAGGAGCCTGCTATTTTTGATTCAGTCTTGAAGAGGACAGAGTGAATAGGATTCTTCAGACTTAATCATGCTTGGGTTTTTGTGTGTGTGTGTGATTTGTTGTTGTTTATTAATTGAGACATTTCTTGTCCCCATTACTCACATTTTAAGTCTCTTTTAGCCCCTCAGTGCACGATTAGAAATTCCCAGCTGGAACTCCAGTATCAGTTTATGGCTGATTTATTTTTTGCACACTAATGCTGTTTTATAGCCTAAGTGTATATTTTGCCTTCAGGATGCATCTGTGCAGAAACTTGTGATGAATGGTTCTGTCCACACACAGCTCTTCTGGTACCAGGTGGAACTGGCCAAGTTACAGACTTCTCTTACAAGAGAACAGGGGTCTCCATTGACCCCATTATTATCCTTTATCCACAGTTGTTTTGTTTTTCTGTTTTGTTTTTTAGTGTTTGAGACCAGGATTGGACGTGGTGTTTCAGATGAGGTCTCAACAGTGTTTGTACTACAGGCCCCGTACTTCTTTGCCCTGTGTGCCTCTGGATTTGCAGGCAGTCCCTGCTGTTTCTACCTTTTCTAGTACATCCTGGGATCCCTCCTGCCTTTTTGACAATTGTATTAGTGAAACAGGCAAGTTTATAAAAAGAGAGTAATGCCCATTCACAGTGCAATTATAAAAACAGAAGTATAGAAATTAAAACACAATCTATGTGTGTTCTACACTTGCAGTACCAGTTGATGCACAGCAGGGCTTGTGCATGAAAAAAACACTGAGAATTATCCCTCTGGGGCCCTGGATTTCCTCAGCAGCCCTGAAGGGCTGGGGAGCTCATTAAGGCAGCAGAAAGGCTCAGTGACAGGACACCATTTCCCTCAGATCTCCATGCCAATGTGCAGCAGCACTTGTTCTGAATACTCAATGCAGGAAAAGGTTCTAATTATTACAGAACACCAAAGCAGGAAATTTAAAACATGCTAAAGATGGCTAAATGAATATTTTAGCATACTTTTGAATATATGCACAATGCAATATATGGTTCTCACTGTGAATTTCTGCAGTGGTGTTTGCAGACCTGGTGGCTTTCTACCACAGAAACCAAAAATAATCTGATGCCAGATGATACCAGTGATCCACTCTTCTATTACCAGCTGCATCCAAGAAGTAGAGGCTTCCAAAAACAGGTGAACATATTTTAATATTCCCTAAAAATACACAGTGTGCAATAAAAAAGTTTGGAAGAAAAAATTGCCTCCTGACTTGTGGCAATTTAATTTATACTATATGAGAATGAGATTTAATCACCCTTATCTTAATTATCCTCAGCTTGGTATGTGCAATAACTGCAAGTATTGCCTATCAGCTCTAAAATTATTCAGCCACAAAATTTACCTGAACTGCCTAAAGCACTATTTTCTCTATGCCTATCTCAGCTAAAAATGCCTTTCTTTAATTTATTCTAAATTCATTGGACATAAATTTTATTGCATGAATTCCCTGTTTTGCTGATAAGGGTCATAGAAGTAATGGTTAGTTTTTGGAAAAGCTTTCCACAGACTCTACCTGTGGAAACAGCTTATCTTATCTTTTAAATGCCTGTGCTGCTTTCACTACCTTGTGTTCACATGGAACACCTTTTCCTCATGGAAAGCTTTGGGGGTTTGTAAAAGAGGGTCACAGACATGACAAGTGCTTCTCCATGGCTGCTTCTGTGCCTGTTCCAGCTGCTTCTTCAACTTCAAGCCTCAGATTCTCCACCATGAAGCTTTTCTATCATCCCCCCCTACCCCCTCCAATTAAGGTTGTGTTTCCCAATACAGTATTTAAAAACCCCAAGACCCTGTACTAATTACATTTCATTTTCTAACCTTTTTCTGATCTTGATTATGGTTTCAGCATCAAAAATGTGCTTTGTTCTTGTATTTGTGTTCTACTCTGTGGTGCTTCCTGTATGAAATGATTTTGCCAGGCTCTTTTGACCAGCTCAAACCTCTTATTTGTGAACTTTTCTATCCTAGAAAAGCCTCACTTTTATTTTAATTTTTTTTTAAATGAAAATATCCAGTGAATTATGAGGATCAAATTTGAACAGCTAACTAAGGAAAGAATGCTGAAAAACACCACAAAGATAAAAAGGGCAAACTAAAATACACCAGAGAGGAGCAGAAGCCCAGAATATTTCTGGAAGCAATTAAAGAGTTTGCTTTATAAAAGAGTAAGCAAGGGAGATGTTATTATAGGGAAAATAGTTTTTGCCAGAGGTTTAGGTTTTTTTCTTGGTAGAAAAGTTTTCCTTCTTGGTGGAGGAAATGTAAATCCCTGACCAGGAGAAAGTGAATTACCAATAAGCTGTGACCTTAAATTCATCAAGGGGGTTTTAAAGGTGATTTTTTTTTTGTAGTAGATTCTGAAGGTTCAGATATCTGGGTTTATTCTGCTTCCTTTGTTGCAGTGTGGTGCTGCCTGAGCTGACTGAGGCTATGTCAGAGCTGCTTTGGGGACACTTGAAGAATCACACAGAAATTGACCTTGAGCCAATGGCTTTATGGAACTTAGCAAAGCAAAGGAAGACAGTGATGTATTGAACTACAAGTGATTGTCCCAGAGCTGCTGCCTGGTGAGTTCCACTTGTCCACCACTGAGGCTCCACGAGCAGCACTGCAGTTGTTTATAAAATACATAAATCTGAGCCATCCCACCCTTCTAACATTCCTTCAGTATTCCTGCTTTATGTACTTGTGGCTTTTCACCACCTGGAGCTTCCTGTTCCCAAAGACAGTGGGAAAGAAATACTTGTAACGGTAAGTAGGGAATTCAGTGTTCACTGAGTGCTTTGGAAGCATTTTTGTCATTTAATCTTCATAAAAAGATCAGTGGACAACTTTTAGCCTTTCTCTCAGTGATACATTTTGATAACATGATCAGTAACTACATATTAATGGCTTCCCTCTGTTGCTTTCCACTGTAAGTAGTTGCTGGTGGGGCCAGAAGGATTATTTCCTGAAAAAAAGAAAAAAAAAGAGGAGGAAAGATGATTATCAGGAGAGCTGTTAGAATGTAAAACACTTCTAGAGAAACTAAACCCAAATCTCTCAAGCTCCCTACTTTTTTGCATTATAATGACTTGCAGCAGACATTCAAAAAAGCTGCTGAGTGGCTGCTTTGCTCCCTCTAAGCATTCCTTCATGCTGAATATCAAATAAATACGTTGCTGCAAAGCATGAGCAAGTGATTTTTAAATATTATTATTGTTAAGAAGAGGGAATTGGATTAGAAAAAGTCATTCCTCTGAGAAGTAATACCTCCAAAATAATCCTTCAATGAAAACCAAAAAAGCAAACCAACAAAAGAAACCCAAACAGTACAAAACCAAAAAGAGTCTTAAGTAGCAGAGCTAGCTGACATGCTGTTCTTTAAAAGTTAAAGACGTCCATCAGTTGGAGATAGGATATCAAATATCAGCAGGGAGAGCAGCAGGAAACTTTTTCCACTGGGCGAAAGGGATAAAAAGAAGAAAAACAAGTCTCAGTCGCAGAACAGCTGACTAAGCGCCTGACATACTCGAAACAGCCAATTGTAACAAGTTCCAGGGAAAACAGTATCTTCTAAGCAGCAATTCTCCCCAGCTAGAAACTTAAAATCCAGATAAAAACCTAACTATCAGAGTAACATTGAAGCAAGAGATACACGGATCACAAAATGCTGCAGCTGCAGTTGCTGGCACAAGATTTTCTCTGTACTCTGGGTGGACTCAGCCTTGAAGGATTGCGGGCAGGGAGGCCCAGCTGACATAGAAATGCAAAATTCCAGTGAGTGAGAAAGAATCAGAGGAATGGCTCCACACCTCTGGTGCTTTGGGGGGGAGGGGGAGGCCTGGGAGGAGGGGAGG
>VZRX01006861.1:0-12453 GCA_013398075.1 Notiomystis cincta
ATATAAGACAAGGAAGGCATAATTCACAACTTACTGAGCATCTCCAACTCCTATTAGTTCTGCCTTTATATCCTCCCTATCCATCTAACACATAATCCTCTGGAGAGGAAACTGGCCCAAAGATGTCAGAAATAAGACACCCATGCATCCACCACATGCAAACCGTCCTCCAAGGTATGTGGAGGCAGGAGAGCGTGGTAAGGCACACAGGAAGGGGCTGATGAGACCAGCCCATGTCTCCTTTAGGTTTGTGCAGACAGGTGATGAGGGCAGGCAGCACTTTCCTCACCCAGGGTGAGGTTTCACTTACCCAGCTCTCTACAGGGGAGCGCCACGCTCCAGCGGGGCGGCCGGGGGGCTCTGCCATGAGGCATTCCGGGGCATCACAGCACAGGAACTTCAGGAAAACCTAAAGCAGGGAAAAAGAGAGTCAAGAGAGAGCGTGCCAGAGCCCCTTTGGAAACCAGCACTGGCAGCCTCCCACAGATAGCCACAGCTGAAAACCCTGCAAACACATCATCGAGGCTGACAACCAAAACATTGTTTGTTAAAATGCAATTAAAGCTGGAAGTATGAGCAATTTAACAGCTATTCACTCCAGAAAAATATTGCAATGATCTCAAAACCATATTTTTAACCCTGCAGAAATGCCCTGCAGCAGCTGGGTGACAGTAAGGAAAGACAGTCAGGTCTTTGAGCCCTATTCCACACACACACGCACCCACTCCCTTGCAGTTGTCTCTGACTGGAAATGTGATTTTTCCTAAGATTAGAATGCCAGGTGGGAATTGCAGGAGGAACTGTCTGTATGTCCACATAATGAATGCATTCCAGAGTTGGGGAAGCTGTGATGACTGCAATTGACTTTGGTACAGATCAGCCTGCAAGAAGGTATAAAATGCTGGAGTTTTGGCCAACTGGTCCCCTAAAGTTGCAGGCAGCTTCCAGGTGGATCACACACCCTTCCCCAGGCAGAGCTGCCTGCAGGGTACATCCAGGCTGAAGACAGGGAACACACACTTTTGGACAGGTGAGTAACAGCACTAAGATCTGGTCATGTGCAGATATAAAATCCAAAAGTAGCCACTTTGTAATTGTGCATCCTGCAGGCCAAAGACTGCAAACCTGTACATTTCTAATTGAACCTGCTTATGGTACAGCCCTTTAGACCTGATTGTATTCTACACTGCATTGGCAGTATTTATATATTGTATTAGCAATAGATCTAACCACAACCAGC
Source organism: Notiomystis cincta (assembly GCA_013398075.1). Taxonomy (NCBI): domain Eukaryota; kingdom Metazoa; phylum Chordata; class Aves; order Passeriformes; family Notiomystidae; genus Notiomystis; species Notiomystis cincta. The sequence continues at coordinate 1,241 of VZRX01006861.1, forward strand.
CACATAATCAGTGTCATACTTCTCACACCTGAGTCTTCTCTCTACTACTCTGCCACAAGTTAGCAAACAAATGATCCAACTGCTTAAAGCATCAGCTATCCTTTCATCACAACACAGAACTGACATATGCCCAAAGAAACTCTGAGCTCTCAGCATTTCTAAAGTTTTATTTCAACTTTATTTCACTGATACCCATTTCCAAGCTTCATCCATTTGTTAGTTCTAGTCATTTCAAACAAAACATTAAATCTAGAAGCAAGAAAATAAAAAAGAACATTATTTCCATCACTCAATAACAGTAAAAGTTTAAAGATTACCAATGTCATTAGTGAGATTTAGTTTCAAGGAGACAATATCCTGAAAAAATGACTGTTATCAAAAGTGCACCAAAGAATTAATGTGGCTCTACTGAAAGACTGAGCTATAATTATGCAATTTGCCCTTTAACTTGCATTTAAGTGGTTTAACATATATTTCCCAAACTTAAAGACAAATTTCATATTCACAGAGCCTTGTAGGCTGATAAACACAGCTTATGCTCTCTCAAAATTTCAAAACAAATGTAGTTTTAAGAACACTGGTTAACAGTAGGGGTTCATTGGTCCCATCTGCAAATGGTTGGGCCCAAGAGAAAACAAAAGGCAGAATCCCAGTGCCTGTGGCTCTCTTTGCCCCAGTTTCCCATCAACAGAGCATGACAATGGCAAAATGCTCTGGTATTTCCTCCACATCAAGATGCCTAAGTGGCATTTTTCAGAACAAGCCCAGACAATCTGTTAGAAAAAAAACCCACAGATTCACATCTAGAATTGAAAGGGCCAAAGTACTCAAACACTCACAAATAAGTGAGCCAGGAGAAGGAAAAGGAGCCAGAGAAAGTAGCTGGGTTTATGTCTTCAGAATTGAGAGTAACAACCCTGCTTATTTAAACCTGAATGCAGTCTACACAATCACAACTGGCAAAATCAAAATCTTTTGTATAGGTTATACTTGATTAAATTAAGTTAATTTTCACTATAAAATTGAAAAATAATTACTGGTTAAAAAATAACATAAAATATTCTTTATCTAAAGAGTGCTGTATTTGGAGAAGAACATAGTTCATTCTTAATACAAAACAGAAGAGACTAAATTGCTTGAACCCAAAAGATAACTCTAATTCATCTACCAAGTTGTACCCAGCAACTCTGTAATAATTGCATACAGAACACAAACAGGCTTTGTTGGGAACTCACAATATCTAATCAGCTATAATTCTAAATTTTATTTTCCATTTCTAAATTACCAAGGGAGCAAACTACAGAACAGGGATGTAAAATAATATTCTAGCTGGAGATATTTTGCTAACACATAAGCTTCTACCCACCCCTTCCCTAATGCCTGCAAGGCTCTTCTGCTTCTGAACTTATTTCAATTGTTAGTTTCTCTTTGAAGGTATTTCAACTATAATGCAAGCAATGTTCTAATGAATTCTCAGTGCTGTGCTATCTTTCCCAAACAGTTCTTGTACGTCATCTACAAATTTGGATGCTGGGATGTACTTGCCGTACTCATGTGCATCTCTGCTTCTCAGGAATGTCAATATCATCATCAAGTGAGATGTGTGTCAAAGGTTCTAAACTTAAAAATAAAAAATAAACATGCATCAAAAAAGGCCCCAAACATACACCTTCTATGGCTTGATTGCTTTCTCACCTTAATCTGTTTTGGCACGTAAGCCATCCCACCCTTCTCCACCTGCCCAGTTGCTGTCTGGTCTGCACAAGTCTGGAGCCAGGGTTTGCAGGGCCCTGCGAGTGGCACAGCCCGGGCAGCACCGCCACAATGAACTTCACCCCTCTCCCTTTACTCATCTTCTGAGTTAGCAGATCTGGTAACTTGTATTCGTGCCCAAACCTGCCTCTGCCAGCGATTGTTTTCACGCTCCCAAGCGGCCGCCGCCACCCCGAGCTCCCGAGGCACCGGAGGCGCCGCGAGGGCCTCAGCAGAAGGCGGCGCGCAGCGGCCTCACGGCTGGAGCACCCCGAGACCGCCGCTCGGGCTGCCAGGGACACGTCTGTCCTTGTCCCGTCCCATGCCTTCCCTGTGATGGCATCTGAAGACATTTTGCCGTCAATTAAGGTCCCGCTGTGACCAGGACCCTTCTAGAAGGGCAGAGGCAGAGGCAGTGGCAGCATAGCTTTCCCCTTTGTCTCCTGCTGCAGCAGGGACAGGCAGGCTTTTCAGGGAAGGGAAAGGATTGCCAGCTGCATCTCTACACTGAACTATCCAAAACTAATTTAAGTAAGCTAAAAGGAGAATATTATAAGAGGAGAACAAAAGGCTACTGGTCTGCCTTATGAAGCGGATTTTTTTTTAATAAGACAAAATATGTTTCTTTGAGGCCAGCAGTCAAGGGAACAAATACCTCACTTTTACCAGCCCAACTGCAAGAGCCGTGCCAAGCTCACTAAAAATGCAAAGGAAAAAAAAAGCCAGAAATTCCCTCTATTCCATAGCATTCTAACAAGTGATTTATCAATGAATGAAAGAATTAAGCCAAAATTAACAGTCTTTTTGACACAGGTAATCATCCTGTGTTCTTTAAAGAAAAGCAAACACTTTCAAGTTGTAAAAGAACAATGACAAAAATGTCTCTTTTTGTGTAACCAGCAGCTGACAATTTTATACAATAAATAATGCTATTTTATAGTAATAAGTACAACATCAGCAACACAGTAAAGTTAACATATTAACACTGACAGAAATTATCTCTGTTCTCTATTAATCTGCATTCTTTACAGAGGGTTATTTATAAAAATTAAACATGAAACTGAAAGGTTATCTATGGCCATACAAGCAAACATCTGCTTGTGATTCTGATTTCATGTTTGCATGCTATTCTTGGAAAAGTAACCCTTTTTTAAGATGTACCAGATGTGACCAAGTGTTCTTAATCGTAAAATATTTGTTTCAGCAAGATAAAAGTTCAGGGCCAGGAAAGAAATCACATATTCTGAAAAGAGCAACTGCCTTATACTGCTGCTGCTGAATTCTCCAGAGGAAAAGTGTTTGTGAAGAGGGAAAAATGCAGTTTATTTAGTGTGCCACTACAGATAATTACTCTTATTTTTAAATATGAAACTTTGAAATGTATAAACATGGACTCAGTTTCAACTTTCCAGCAGAGAAGTTATGCATTACAAGAACTGCATCATCCCCTATTCACTCTCGGGCATGGGACTGACACAGTAACCTTCAATCTCCAGTGGCAGCAGCTTAAGCAGCCTTCCACACACGGACTTTAGAGATCTTGACTCGCTCCCCAAGACTCCTCCTGCTCAGAACAAGAAAGAAACAGTTAACTGTGGGATGGGAAGGTGTTGCAGGCAGCAGATGAGAGCTGTAGCAACCAACGTGGGGGAGTTAATGTAGACCAAACCAAGGAGAGACGGGTTGTTCAATTCTTTCTTACTGTCTCACTGTAACCTGTTAACTGCCTATTTCCTAAAAGTAATAATTAAAAAAAGGGTTCTGGACCGTCAAATTATTTGTTCATAATGTTTGATAGCTATACCCTTTGAATGAATAATACTGTTAACCCATAGGAAATAGATATAAAAAGAAAGGAAATGAACAAAATAGAACAGCTGAAGATTAATTTAATGGTGAATAAAGAGACTAACAATTAAGATAAATTAGAAATATTAAAACTTCTTTATACATCTCAGAAAACTGAGCTACCCTGGTCTTTCAAGACTCACATTTTGCTTTTCATTCTCTTGCCCTACTAGGTCCCATGCATCTTTCAGACTCAGATTAAGTTGACAAGAAGGGAACACACCATCCTCCATGGAAAACCCTGGAAGATACAAGAGTTTGGCCATGATGGCCAGGCAGAGAGGCTGGCAGAGCCTGCCCCAGAGGTGTGGGGCCAGGGTGTTTACCAAGCCTCCCATATCTCAGCCATGCTCTTCCTGGCACTGGAACAGGATCTTCTTTTGAGCCTGTTGCCCAAATTATATTTGGGACCTGGAGAAGATTCCTCCCCACCACCATACTAGGGTAAAAAAAACCCAAAATTTGTAAAAGTGCATTTTGCCCTCTTTGCTTCCCCTTCCATGAAGCACAAGAATTCACACAGGGCACAAATGACGCAAACATCTGTCACCACACAAACGAGAGGCAGGTCAGAGAGCTGCCTGTGAGAAGGGGGCTCTGTCCAGGGCGAAGTTATGCCTCAGTGAGCTGTGTAAAGTGTAGCTAATTGAACTGCATGGCTCAAACTGGGAAGAGCCTGCTTCCCCTTCCTAGCCATGCACCAAGCAGAGATGGTGCCTGCAGACACAGAGCAGAGCACAGAGCACAGCTAAAGCCACCCATGCAGGCAGGCAATGGCTCAAGGACTCTTCCTGGGAAAAACAGGCAATATGATGGGTAAATGCAAAAAAAGACAGAGTAGCAATGGAGCAAGAGCAGAGGAATAGCAACACCAGAAATCATTCATTTAATGCAAAAGCACAAGCAGATCTGAAATCCTTCCAAGCCTCTTCAGCAATGATGTGTGCTTTTGTAAGCAGAAGTAGCTCTTAACATACTTTCTGCTTGAAATGAATTCCTCCTAATGGAATTCATTTCAATTTAGAGCAGAGCAGCTTCCATTTTGGGTACATGAAAGCATCCAAATGGTGTTTCTCACACACCTCTGCACCTCTGACATCGTTTCAGATGCACCCCAGACAGAAGAGCAAGTCACATATACACACAAGTGGTACATTAGCTACAGTGACCAGGAACATCTGCATTTAGCTGTGGTACCTTGAAAGCAGTAATGTAGCCAAGAAAAGAACTATTTTCAGCAATCAGATAAGTCATAAAGCTATTATTAATTCATATGGTTTAAGTCTCTGTCATTCTTTAAAATTCTTCAGAATAGAATCATTTAGGTTGGAAAAGGCCTTGGTGGTCATTGAGTCCAACCATGAACCTAACTCTGCCAAGTCACACCTAACCACAGACATCTAACCATAACTACGTGGCACAAGCCAAAGAGCAAGAAAAACCTGCCCCTGGTGAAAGTGAGTAAAAGGGCACCATACACTATAGAAGAGTCTTGATGGACACACCTTAAAACTTTGTAGAAAATTGATTACCCCTAGAAAATGCAGAAACTGAGTCATAAGAAGAATGCCTAGACTCCTCAGCCAGCTGTCAGCAGGGCACAATTGAATTTGTCTTACCCAGTGCTCAATCTGCTGGGAAAGACTTACTAAAACAATGCTTTTGTTAAATGTCTTCAAGTATACATCTCAAAATAATGTGATTAATTGACAAATACACAAAAATTGCTTCCCTCTGTTCCTATTGATGTTAATATATTCAGAATAAGTTTCCCAGCACTATCTGGACCACTAATTTTCACACAGCTCTCAAATGCAAGCATGTCAGCAAGACAACTGGTATCCTTCCTAATACCCATCAAGTGTTTCCATTTGGGTAGCACTGCTCAAGACAGGCAGTGGAAACAAAGTGTAGCATGGTAGACCCTCCCTCTCTCCGCCACACAGAATTCAGAGTACCTACAGATGGCAGAGCAGGAGAGACTGGAAGCAAGCCTTCAACCAGTGCTCCTGTTATTATCAGCAGCAGAGCTGCATTGATGCTGCAGCAGCAGTGGCAGGCTTTCAAAGAAGCTGCAGCATGCACAGGAATGCTTTACACAGCCAAGCAGAAAACCTTCCAGTTTCCTCTGGCCTCAGACTAAAGAAGCAAACTGTAAATCAAGACAACTGATGAGCTCACAAGGAAAGGCAGATGCTTTTCTACCTACACTAGAAAATTCCACAGTTAAAAAGTTCATGTTGGCACAGCCCCACTGAAGAACCACCAGAGATTCTGAGCACTCTGCAGATGATGATGCACTGGATAATATAAAATCCAAATCCTACCTGAAAATGCAGCTACTCCAACACTGAAATGTGTTAAGGATGATAGAATTTGCTGAAAGACAGCCACTTCTATTTTAAAGAAAGATGATCAGTAATACATTATTAACCATCAAGGTTGTTAAAATTTTATCACAACTGTAATATCATTATTTCTTGTGCTTAAAAGTAAAAATGAGAACTCAAAGTTGTTTCTTGCATTTTTTAAAACAACTCTTCATACCAAAAATACTACTATTAAAGAGCAATTCATAGCTGAACAAAAACCAGTTAATGCAGTGTTCCACTAACCTTCAGAAAAGCTGTTAATATTCAGGATTCTGCACAGCAGGGTAGAGTTGAGAAATTAATCCTTTTAAAGTTGAATTTCAACAACAGACAACAGCATGTGTTAGCTGAATTCTATTTATGGCAATCATCCAAATATCAAATAAAGTTTTCCTGGCTGTGCTTCAGTCATCCCTATTCACAGCTAAAGAGTACTTTAATAAATGTAGACAGACAGTATAAAACCTGTGTCTTGTTTGCATCCAGATCCACACATCTCAGAAACATAAAACATTACTTAGTAATTGTCACCTCGAGAAACACACCAGGAATGACTTACTGAAAAGTCCATCCTGTACAGCTGTAAACTCCAAACAAAAACCCAAGAACTCAAAAAAGCTGACTAAAATACCACAGTGGACAAGGCAGAGCAACTAAGGAATGGCAGAACTGCACATATGTGAATATAATACAGGCTACCACTCTGTTAAATAGTTAAACCCTTCAGCAATGTATTTGAAGGCTTTAGCACATATAAGGAATAGAATTTAAAGATGCATATTTCTCTCATAAACAACTCAAAATAGGAAGTGGTGGTGGTGTGGAAATCAATCTGTGCACAACAGCTTAAGAATTAAAAGTTTAAAAAGTCCCTAATGTTGCCATGTTTTAATCACACAGCATGCAGGAAAATGAACTAAGCTTGTGTGTGGAAAGAATCCAAATACACTACGTATGAAAATTCAATTAAGAAATTCAAACAGCTTCAATTTGCCATACAACACTGTTGGATACAGTTGTTATAACAATGGCATTTCTTTATTCATGATTCTATACTAAACTGAATTCTAAGGATTCTTGTTTTTTTCCCCATCTTCACATTCTGTCACTACAAGGAAATGCTCAAAGAACCCCAAACACAGTATGACCAGAATATATCAGTAACAGCTATTTATGAACTCCTTTAAAACTTTGTTATGGTTTCACAATCCAAGTTCACCAGAAACAGAGAGGTGATGAGGTGCTCCAGCCAGTCATGCTGGTTCCTTAAGTGCAATGCACCATTCAAATCCAGAGATGAACACAAATCCACCTGACCCTCAGTTTATTGTTGACATCTCTTACACTTGCTGTAGAACAAGAAAGGCAACAGCAGCAATGTGAGAATATGGGCACTTTTTCCTTTTGAGGCTACCCCACAATATTTGACATGAAGAATTAAAGTACAGAGGTATTCAGACACACTGTCCCTATATTGCAGCCATCTCCCAGGTTCACTGTTTTATTATGGAGCTGGATGTAGGGGCTGTGTTTGTGAGATTTGATGTGTCCTAGTAGTTCCTAGTATGATGTTAACATCTTGAGCCCACAAACCATCTTCACATTTCACCTTTACTCATTGTAGTAAAACACTGTTATTAAAAGGGTTTTTTTTCATCATCCCCAAAGGTGAGAGATATTTATGCTTCATGCCACCATTTTGGTTTCTACGTATAACTCAACTACAATGTTTGATAACAAACATAACTTTTGAAAAGAAACATGAGGTGCTGTTTAACAAACAGCACTTCATGACAGAGTTAAAAGAAGTGTATGCTGGAAGCCTGACCCCTGTAACACCACTGCTAATAAACTGAGGGATTAAGTATATGAAACAGATGGGTTTCATGAAAGCAATGGAGCTCAAGACTCTTGTATCACACCAGCTTCCCTCTCTGGTATCACAAGATCCCAGATTAGGAGATAAAACTTTATCAATGTTTAAAAAAACCCATAAAGCAATGAGAGACAGCCTGGATGCTTCACTCATCTCATACAGTCAGAAGGGAACTCAAAGCATGGCATGCAAGTCCCAGGCTTCCTGCTCAGCTTTCTGTCACATTTAGCACCAACATCACCTACTCTGAACGTGCTCATGATGGAAACTGAGAGGGAGGAGGGCGGGAAGGAGGGAGGGAAGAAAAGAAAAGGATTATTTAAAAAACCCAACCCTTTTAGTAGGAGCCTGAGTGATATAGCATTTGTTCAAAGTAAGCTTCCATCAAGCACAAGGTGATACAATCCCATCTCAGGCTCTGCATCTCCAGGCCCTTTGTTCTGTCTAAAGGCAGCACTGCCAGTGCACACCAAGCCTCCCTGACAGTGTAGATAAAGGTAGGTGCAACTAAGGATGTGCACACTGAGCCACAGGCACAGTGTGATAAACACTGCACCTGAAAGGAGTTCCTCAAGGAAATAAAGGTGCAGGTAGTTTGTAAAAATGGGTTATGGAACTATTAAGCAAGTTCTTCTGCAAATATGCTGACATATGGGTCTCAGGAGACAAGGAGGAACCTAAGCTGACAACAAAATATGAATGAAAGATTCTTTCCTGTACTACAGAGTTGAAACACCAACAGAATTGGAGGGAGACAGCAATAGAAGTCAGGGGTGTAACTGCTCTGGAACTGCCACTGAATGAAACTCAAGGCAGGCTGCAACATTTCACTACTATTTACTAGCCCACTTCTTTTCTCTGATAGTAGCAAACTACAGGAAAAGACCTAATAACGTTTAGAAGAGAACTTCTATTGTGACACCCTCCAATTTCTGACAATTAGCTACAAACTTGTCACTTTCACCTTCCTGCCCCTCTTCACAAAGTAACTTGCAGGACCCTTTCAGCCAGTGGTCACATTTGTAGGTCATGTTACCCTGTGCACAAGAAGAGAAAACCCTCACAGTTCACAGAAGCTACTGAATTCTGCAGCTTGCTATTTTCCAATCATTCTGTGCTGCTACTACTATCAAAACTTCCTGATTCCCCTGCTGGAAGAGCTGCAAGAGGCAGATGTGTGCAGTCCATCCCTCACTCAGCACTCAGCACTGCCTGTCCAGCATGGCACCTTCTATGAGCTACAGAAAGAGGACAAGTATTATTACAGACAGAAGCTAAATGTTAGTTCTGTTCCCAAGAACTGCTAGTGTTAGTTCCAAAGTTCAAAACTAAAAGCGTCAGTTCCATCAGTGACTGCATTGCTACAGTTATCCTTTGGACCATGGAAACAAAAAAGTTCTTTTGGAGAATAAATCAATAAATAAGCAGATGACCAAACCCCAAATGTTGTATCAACAATTCTCAACAAGCAACAAGCAAATTGCTGTCATTTAATATTTAACCATGCAGGAAAATTGTGTTTGGACTATATGACATCTTTAGGACTAAAAAAGCTATTTAGGAGACTACAAACATTTTTCTTGTTGCTTCCACGTGACAAAAAGTCTGAGTTTTATAGCTACTCAGCTGTGTAAAACAAAACTAGGGGCCCAGGATGAGGAATAAAAAGTTCTGCTCATGCTTGCTGCAATGCAAAAATGCAACTGTATTAGTACACTTACATATTAGTTTGAAATTCTTCAAAATCAATGCATCAACTAATTTAATTACACATTTAATCAGTTCAGATTTAGTTCCTGACATTTGGTAAACTGTTATAGTCACAGTATTTCAACTCTGCCTGGTTAAATGCTAACTTTACATACAGCTAACTTTGCTATATTTGAGTGTTTCATGTGATATTCAACCACAGAATAACTAGCCTCATGGTTTTAGGTTTTATGCCTCTGTGACTTTTTCTCCTACATTACTAATTTATTTGTACATTTGGGTTGGTTTATTTCAAAAAGGACATTATGTTTAATGTCTATATCTTTCTAAAGTGAGTAAGGGGACAAAGGTGAGAAGATGGGGTTGGGCCCAAGTTGCTACATATCATGCTAGAAGTTCCTGGACATATCAAATGTCATAAATGTATCCTTTACATGCAGGTCTGCAATAAAATACTGGATCTGTGAGGTGGCTGCAATGACAGTCTGCCTGAATACCTCTATGCTTTAATTCTGTATGCCAAATATCATTGTATAGCCTCAAAAAGAAAAAGTGCCTGTATTTTTCATCACTACCATTGCATTTCTTCTTCTAGAGAAAATGTAAGATGTGGAAAAAGTAACCCCATTAGGAAAAAAATTGTGCAAATCTTAAAAGGCTGAGAAACATTGTTCTGAACATCAGTAAACTCAGGGTCAGGAGGACTTCTGTGTGTCTGAATTCAAAGGGTGCATTGCACCTAAGGAACTAGCATAACTGGCTGGAGTGCCTGACTTGCTCTGTATTTCTGGTGAAATTTGACTTTAAAACAATAGTTATGTTTCAAAGGAGTTGATAAATAGCTGTTATTGATATTCTTTGGTCACACTGTGTTTGTGTTTCTTTGAGCATTTGAAAAATTAAATCCTTGTAGTGACAGAATGTGAAGATGAGGAGAAAACCCAGGATCCTTAGAATTCAGTTTAGTACAGAATCACAAATAATGAAATGCCATTGTTGTAACAACTGTGTCCAGCAGTGCTGCATGGCAAAATAAGGTTCTCTTTGAAGGGGTGGGCAACAGAACTTAAGACAGATTTTCACTGACTAGCTCAATCCACCAAAGAAAGGAAAGAATAAACAAAATTGTGGTTTAAATATTTACATCACTGTACTTCATATCTTCGGATCTTAATAATTTTCAGCTTATTTGGTGCCCTTTGCAGATATTTGTTCAGAATTTTTTAAATGTCAGCCATGAAAATAAAACCAGTAGGAAAAAAGTACATCTTTATCACTCCTTAAAAGTTGCCAGCAGCTCTCCAAGCCGGCAGCCTGCAGAAGAAAGAGACTTTTGTTTTGGCCGGGCACACAGCGCCCCACGTAACCTTTAAAAGTGCGCTGGAGACCGCGCAGCGCTGCAGCCCCGGCGGGTGGAAGGGCTGAGCCGCAGCTGTGCCGAGCCGCGGCTCTGCCTCCTGCGGCCGCTCCCGCCCCTCTCAGCGCCCCAGGCCCGAGGGCGAGGGGCAGAGGATGCTGAGCGCCTCCTCGCTGTGCCACAGATCCGCCTTTTCACCTCCAGGGCCCCGTTTCTCTTATCGCTTCTCCCGCGGGGATTTGCTCCTTCACAGGCAAAAAAAAAAAAAAAAAAAAAATAAAAAAACAACTTAAATTGT
>VZRX01006864.1:0-59507 GCA_013398075.1 Notiomystis cincta
AGAGAAGGCTCCAGAAAGACCTTATTAAGGCCTTTCAAAACTTAAAGGGGCTTATAAAAGAGAAAGACTTTTTACCAATGTCTCTTGTAACAGAAAAAGCAGCAAAAGTTTTAAATTGAAAGAAGGTAAAAGAAAGTTTTTAGGAAGATATTGGTGAGACTCTGGAAGAGATTGTCCAGAAAAGTTGTACATGGCCTATCATTGGATGGATGAGGCTTTGAGCAACCTGATCTAGTGAAAGACATCCCTGCCAGGGGACAAGGATGAGAGTGACAGGGAGTTTGGACTAGACAGTCCTTGAATGTCCCTTTCAACCCAAGCTATTCTATGACTCTATGAAAATAACTACTAGACTCTATGAAAATAACTACTAGATAATTCAGCAGTCAGCTCCTCTGTCATTAAGGAAAAGAATAGCACTTTTTCAGGGCAAAAGCTGTTTAGAGGTCATTGCACACAATGCTGAGACTGGGACAACTCAGATATGTTCAACTTGTTGGCAATGTAATTTTATGAATGCTTGACTAGACCAGCAATGAAGGAATTGCTGCTGTGTGACCCCAGACAAGGTGCAGCCTGTCTTCCCACCAATTTCTAGCCTGTCTGCTTGAAATCTAAATTTTCTGAGAAGAAATTATCTTTTGTCTGTATTATTCAACATCTGGTATGATATGGTGTCTTCCAGCTGGAACCACTAAACACTATTGTGATACAAAGAGAAAATAATAGTATTCTGAAGTATTCCTATTCTTCATGGTTATTCCTTAAATTAGATGTTATTCTAAAACAACTTATAACATTATAATTCTTCCCCTGAAGGGCATTATTTGCATCAGCATTGACAGCCTACATTTTTATTGTCTCTATCTGTATGATAGTTTCTTTCTATTTGTCTACCAAGGATGTATTCAAATATCTTAAAAATATCTTTTCACTGTCTTATTTTTAAGTCACACAAAGCAGAGGCTCTCTTCCAAACAAAGAAACAAGAGCTTTAATAACAGATGGGGTGTATTATCTGTATGTATTTTCACCATTATTTCACAGGACACTTTGAAGCATCCATCTTCATAGCAGTGTTCCATCTTGCTTGAAAGATTATGGCAGTCTGTGTTCAAAGGATGAAAGCAATCTATGGAAGTCCAGCCACCTCCAGTGACATCCTGTCTTTTCTATCTATTTCATACTAAGCTGTTCCCTGGAGGTCCTTATTAGGCCTTATTTTGTTTTAAAAGTTGTCCTCAATCACAATCATTTTAGCTTTAGGATCACAGTACTTTCTTATGCGTGGGACAAGCAAACTGCAGTAACCAATTTGCAATTCCATTCCATGATTTCAAATGCATGCAATGGTTAACTGCTTGCTTATTTCTTCTTTTCCACCATAAGAATATAAGTAGATGTGTTTTTTGACCTCCTCCCTTTCCTCACACCACCACCTGCCAATGAAGATGTTTTACAGCGTAAATAATTAATGCTGTCATCTTAATTCCTAGGCTGCTACCAAGAAGCGTGGCCTCTTCACAATTTCCTTTCTGTTTCCTCAGTCATTGCTGCATCCATAATGAAATGCAACATGAAGGTAACACTAAAGCTGTAAATTTAAACACAGAGATGTTTAAATACACCTTCACAGTAATGATAGGAGAGCAAAGCTGAATATGTCCATATTTCTGACACTTACCAAACATAAGGTCTTGCAAAACAATCTAGTAGTTAGCAGTAGAAGGAACCTGACTCCGTACATCATGAAGATTCCCTCATTATCCATGATAAAGAGATTATGCCTCTGTGATTTTCAGAATATTGCTGGCAGATGCACTATGAAGGTTGCTTTCCAGCTTGCCTCCAAAGGCCTCCAAAGACCTCCAAGCCTCAGAAGCAGGAAAGAAGAATTCACTTTCTTCTGCAATTACAAGATGGACTGATATGAAGCAGTTTCAGATTTTTCCAGAACAAGTTAATGCTCAGCACTTCTTATGAAGCATCATTAACTCAGATCCAGCATCAGTAAAATTATGTTAAAGACCCTGTAAGAATCTTTAACAAGATCCATTCACAGACAGATTTTGGGTTCTTAACAAGTGCTTACTCAAACACACTTCAAAGTCTTACAGAGGTGTTGAGGTGTTGTTATACCATACTGTTGGGTTGGTTCAGTTGCCAATTGTCAGGTAAGAGACATTACCCATAAGATTGCATGCAGACCTTGGAGTCATTGCTGCTGGCACAAGCTCGGGATGATAGGGAATATGGGGTGGAACTTATACATTTAGAATTACTTATAGGGACCCTAAATATATTACCTGGTTTATCACATGCCAGAAAAGAGTAACTTGAAGAACCAGAAAGCAACAGTACTGGTGCTCTCAGAATTTCAGAAAGTGCCTCTACTTGTTCAGGACTTCAGGGAATGGCCAGTCATCAGCTCACATTATTAGAATTGAGGTGATCCCTTTAGTTTGATTCAATTACCCTCCACAGGCACCTGGAGACATGTGAGATGCCCCAGGGCACTCTACCTTGCACTTCTGCTCCTACTACAGAGGGTCACCAGTCTCCCACAACTCCTGTTCATATCTGCCAGCTCCATGTGCAGATTTGAGATACTTTAGGGCACCTATGTATAGATGACCAAATTGAGCCCATAGCAACAGACTAGAATCTCACCTAAAACATCATTTAGTTTAAGATGGTTTTCCAGGCTCTGGTCTGTTATCAGTGGAGAAATACAAGCACCTTCAAAGGATATTTATTCCTTACTAAGGTAGATGTCAGAGGTGACTGAGATGAAATGCCCTTGGAAAACTATATTTCCTTTGTCCAGGAATGCATGATTTCTAATAAGTGACTATTCATTTACTATAAATAAAATTCCTCACTATAGCAAGTGAGTATTTATCTATAAATGGAATTTTAAGTATTTTCATACAGACAAATGTATTAGAATTATCATATATTTCATCCTAAATATTATTTAAAATACTACAGATGGAATGTTAAAACTATTAAGCTGTTCAAACTCAGTATTTTTTCTTCTATTTTATTTAGTACCTGTGAAGTTTTGGACTTCCAATAGAACAAAGCGCTTTTTTCCTTTAATGTTCAAAATGTTGTTTTCACAATGTGGAAACGAGTGAAATTTACACTTTGGAGGAGTATCATGAGGCCTACCCTTGAGTTATATCTCCCAGTTCCAATTTAGTGGTGCACACAGATGGGCCTGTCTTTAGTTTAAAGATTAATATCTAGAGAATGTAGTTTTCTACAACAGCAGTTTCCAGACATTTTACCATACTGAAAATCCCTTGTATGTATTCCAGTGGAGGCTCCAATCTACACACAAAAAAATTTTAAGCAAATTACCTACAGCGGCATTTTCATGTTTAATTTAGTAGATCTTCATATTTGTTGATGAAATCCTTAATGTAGACTATTGGTTGAAGAAGATAGGTTACTAGTAACCCATTCTCAAAACATAAAAGGGTAACAGCAGCTTTCAGATCTACATTTTAAATAGAATTAATGAAGTAACCAACACAAAGAAACAGAAACATGATCAACCCTTTTAATGGGAACTGGAAACCAATAAAATTGAAGAGGCATTCTACCAGAGGCAAGACTCTTCAAAAGGGTTCAAGTTACTTTTTGGTTTTCTCTTTTTTCTAAATTAAGATTTCTTAAAACTCTGAATAAGATTTTTATGTTGGTTCCCCCCCACCCCCAAAACAATCAGATGAGATGAACCCTACCTATCCTTTCTGTCTGAAAAAAAAAAAAAAGCATGTTAAACTGGCTGGAAATTTCATCACAATATCCATAACTATGTAAGAAATTCTGCTAATAAATTTAATCACATAACACATAATTTAATCACATAATTTAGTAACACTTTGGATTATCCTAATAACTTGCCTTCAAATACAAGAAAGAGCAACTCCAGTCGAATATCGTGATTCTAAATTAGTAAGGTTGTGAATGTGATCAAACAAAAATGACCAAAGTTTTCTTAGAATGACCTTCAAAATACTTGAGAACTAAAGAAGCAGATTTCAGAGGAAAACCGCGCGTGACAATGGAAGGAGTTTCTTACTGCAAAAGCTTACTAACCTCCTAATAAAAATTGTCTATGGGAGGGAGGCTTTCAAGTACTCCATTTCTTTCCTTGAGTGGAAAAGAACTTGGAAATAGAAATAAAAATAAATTTATCACAAAGCTGATGCGGACAGGACAGATAATCCTGTTCCAGAACAAATGGTTCCACACTAACTGTCCATTATCCATTGGCTCCTCTGTGTTCTTGATGAACTGATGAATGTGATACAGAAGGGCTCACAAGAGTTAGAGACAGTGTCCCTTCATATTCTGATGATGATGATATCTCAACATCTGCTGTCAAAGTTTTTGCATACCTCCAGCTTCTCATGTGCTAATAAGTTAAATAACTCTAATTTCATAAGAGATTAAAAGATTGGAGACACAGAGTTGATCTGAGGTTCTTCAGCTGTATAAGAATAAAAATATCACAGTAAAAATAATGGATGTATTCCCCACCAAAACCTGGAGAATGTAAGGAAACAAGTACAGTACAAAACCAATTCCAACATGTTATTTACAGTCATAGAAGAAAAGAGAAGAACGGAGGCTGAACCATCCTTCTATCATAAAGAAAGACTACTGAAAGGAAGATTTATCTGTGTTCATGTGTGCAAGAGGACTGGAGCTCAAACATGTAACAGCAACAACGAAACTTCTTGACATTTATGTCACACATTTTTGGGACAATATCTGACACATCTGTTGTAACACCCACCCTTCACTATATGGGCAAGCTACAGTGTATTATGATAAATCTTCTCTATCATATCTTTATGGCTAGGGCCTGGTTGCCAATAAAGACAAGGAGATTCAAGGGAGAAGGTAGTTACAACAAATACTGAACATACACTGGACACCATTAGCAGAAAAGCATGTGTATCCATCACTTCCTAGCGAACTTCCACAGAGGATTCACCTTTGAAGCAAATACATGAAAGCAAAATCCTGTCCATCTGAAGAGAGTTAGGGTTTCACCGCTTAAATCCTGGATGAAAATACAAATCAGGACTTTGGTATTATGTAGAGAGACTTCTCATTTTATATTGGCTTTCTTGACACTTTGCCAAAAGAAAGAGTTACACACCAATTTCTCAATATGTTTAACACATGCGATCTGCTGAAATATGCAGAATTCCCTTCACTCTAAAACACAGTTTAATATTATCCTTAAAGTAATTATTTCCATTTTGCCTTTTTAGAGCAACCCTTGACAATATCAAAATCCCTTGTATTCTATCCAACAAGTGTGCACAGGCAGCGGAGATTTAGCCTTAGATACTAGTTCCAATGCAGAAAAGCAGAATTTCTTCAATTCTTCATTCCACTTGGATTTCTCACCAAAAACAAGATAGGAATAAGCCAGATAGGCTGGATTGTATTTTTAAATGTGACACTTTAGTCTCATGTGACAAATGCAGGAAAATTCTGTGTTAGGGAGGTGTTAGGAAGGTGTTAGGCAAACTGTGCACACTGGGTTGCAAAATGCAGTCTGTCATTAAGAATGCTGAAAGCAAGAACAGCCGTTGTAAACAGCTGAGAAATCTCAAGTATATTGGTCAAAACTACCCAACACGAAGATAATGAGTAAAAAAGAGATGGCTGCAATTTTCAGGAGCAATATATTTTGAACACTGAGTTACCATAATCCAGGAAAGTGGGAGTCCATAATGCTGCCTGGAAGGAGGAATGCAGGTTAGGAAGAAGAAGGAAATATGGAGGGTAGCTCAGGTTTAGGAGTCCTCTGATTTTCAAAAGACCCAAAGAGAAAATTCATCACTGCACTGGCTTCTCTAACCCACAGAACAACATCCTTTATCCTTAGAATTTCCTTTTCATCTCATCCTGCTGCATACAACCTTGCACCAAATACTGTGAAATACAAGTCTGCACAAGCTCAGGAGCAGCAAGTGTCTGCTTCCCAGAGACAAGTGGGATCAACTCGTTATTTGGAGGCTCTTCCCTCTTTGCCAAGGGGAGCTTTGCTAATGGTGTTTTAGACCACAGAGGAGAGAAAGAGAAATGCTGCTGTGGTATCATCAGGGGCTTTTTAAGACTCTACAAGGCAAGCAACCAATACAGTGCAACATAGTCCTTGTGCTGTTTTCTTTAATAACCTCTTCTATTATTATAATAATTGAAAATTATAGTTTAAAAAATCCACAACTGGCAAAGATTAATCCCACTTCAATTTACAACAATTGCCACCAGATTGCAAATTGTTTCCATTCCACAAAGTGTTTAATACAAAATCACTATCTAAGAATAAGAAAAGAAATTGTACAATGTTTAAGAAAAAAATACAAGAACTGGTCATAATCCTGGTATGCATTAGCAAAGTCCAAGGCAAATTAGAGAGCTGATAAATATATTATCACCAACAGTGTATAAAGAAATATTTTAAGTAACATCGGGAAAATGAATAAAGTTATTAAAATAAAAATGGCTTTTTCTACAATGGTATATGCAAGGGGTCTCCACTGTATTAAACCATATAAAAATAATGGAGAAGAAAATTGAGCTGTGAGTACTGAGGTTTTCTACATTTGATTATTTTTTATGTAGAATTCAGTCAGGTGTATAAGGCAATATACTACAGCTTCATATATAAATGAAGCAGTAAGTTTCAGTAACTTGAAAATAATTTAGATTAAAATTGAAGTTACCTCCAAAGGAATTGAGTTGTGAAATAGTCCTGTCAAAAGTGAACAGAGGTTTAAATTTAAAGTTACTATTGGCTAATAGAATAATGGAATAGTTAAGGACTGTGATTTGAAGCCCACGCCTACTTAAAAGACACAAAACCAAGTCTTTAAGGAAAAACGTCTGGCCCGTGTAAGACATAATTTCAACTTCTTACCAAGGTAGCAATATTTACTTCTCTTATTAGTTTTATAAATACAAAATCACCTGTAAAATGTAACCATAGAAGCTTAATCTGATTTTTATAGTAATGTTTCAGAAAAAGGTAAAAAAAGGCAATATTTCTTTATCTATCAGCAATGTTTTAAACTCTTTTTTGTTTAAAAACAAGCAAGTTAAGAACCCCTCAGTTTCGTTATGACAGTAGTCACCAAATCATTTGGCTATTTTATTAAAATATACATCAATAAGAAATGTTAAAAATCAGAAGTGACATTATTTTGGAGGGTGAATTGCTAATAAAGCAACACAGATTTTCATCCTGTGTGAAACAGCTGGACCATGACGAGATCACATTAGCACTAATTAAAATGATATTTTTTTTGTGCAGTTTTTGTTAATCCAGCTTCATTGGACTCAAAAGGATTTCTGAAATCTGTAATAAAAGCTATTATGTAATCTTACTCTAGCTCTCTTGCATCAGGTTACTGTGTGAAATTTCCCTAAAATAAACAATATTTTCTTAAAACTCTCACTCAATAAAATCAATATTAACTTTTTACTATTATAGCTGGTTTTTCCCAATATATGATCCTCATTTAATTAAAAAAAATTAAAGCTCTAATTTATTTTTGCTTGATGAACAAGAAAAATATCATATTAAAGGCAACATTTTGCCATGTTTCTCTTTCTCCCTCACTTTCCCAGGTCCCTGTTGTTCCCAATGTATAATTTGCAAAACATATTGCTTCAATACTTACAATGAGAGAGGCGGCCCAGCTGTGGGAGGGAAAGGACAGCAGTCTCCAATATTACCATAATAATCTGCCTAAGGTCCCATGAGCCCTCTGGAGTATACAATTCTCTATACTGCAGGCCCCAGCTGGAGAATGTTCTCTTGACATGTATGCCAACCTTTGCCTGCAGGCAAAATAAAAAAAGGCACAGAAGTAATCATGAAAATAAAAAATCTTGTCAACTGTGGTAGGATGCAGTTTCCATGTTTTTTTGCTCACGTAGGCAGTCGTTGTGCTAACAAAATGATACGAGACTTTAAAAGACTGCAGCTGGTATGTGTTTTGCTGGAGAGGGGAGAACATCATATGCCACACTAATTCTGCAGTTTTAACTTTGGGGGAAAAAATGAGCAGTGATATTGTATTACTGTCAATATGCATGACAGCTTTATTTACCTCCTCTTCTGATGGCTGCTCATTACGGGATTTAAGCAGGAAAGTGAAACCCTGACAGTGTTGAGCTAATTGCAAAGGGCCAGATTGTGATCTCATTGTTTTGTGTTGGGTGGTTGGGGTTTTTTCATGGTGATGAGGGCTCTCAGGCAAATAGTCCTGCTGGCTCAGTGGGACTAATTGGGAAGTAAATGCCCATCACTGTGAAAGGCATGCAACTGGCTCAGCAAACTTTCCAAGAAAAAGAAAAGCATGACTTTAAAACAAATAATGAAACAAAGGGAAAAGGTAGTTGGAAGACACATGTAAAAGATCAAAGACCTAATATATGTTTTTGCCCTTCAGTTTCACACTCAATTTGTACTCAGGAACCCAAGGCCTTTCTTCTGATTTCATTCAAACAAGTAAGAGCAATACCAGCATCACAGAGCTCAAAGCAAGTCCCATGTTGTGACAGATTTCTAAAACATTTAAAAATAGTCTTCTCTAAAGAAGGAAAAAATCCATGTGCCCCTGACATGGGTCAGAGGTTGCATTTCCAAAACAGAATTGTCAAAGTAGGACAAAGAGTTATTTATCACTTTAATTCAAATTAACACAATAACAAGATTTCCTTTTGCTTTCTTTTCCTACTAGAGGACTTCTTCCCACTCAAATGCATAGTATTTCATCTCACAATAAAAGCACAGATTTTACAAGTTGTGCTCAAGATGGAAGATCTTTGGTACTAAACCGGTATTCAAACTGAAAACGTCATCCCTCCTGCCTGAATGAGTTCAGAATATACCATCCACCAACAAGATGGTATATTTCTTAATCTAATGTTATTTTGGAGAGAGCAGATTTGTGTGATCGTAAACCATTATGTAAGCAGAACGAAAATGACTGTGGCAAGTTAACAGATCAGAAGAGAGCTGCTCCAGGCTCAGAGGACACAGGTGTGGGAGACACCCAGAGACAGGAGCTGCTCCAAGCAGGAGAATTTTTAATGCAGTCACCACTCACTCCTTCCTTCCTGCTCCCCACTAACCCACATAGTTTTTCTTTATGCAATGAACAAGAACGAGTCTGTTAATTTAAAAGTACTTTTCACCTTCCTACCTATACGTGTGTATGCAAATATGGGGAGGGTTATTTAATTCTACAAAATCCATTTTAATCTCCTTTGCCTCCTTTCTTAAAGCTATTTAGAAGTAACAAGAACATGTTTAGCTCAATAACTGCTCTTGAAGGATATGTACAGTAGCAAGTTAAAGAGTTTGATTTGTTTTCTGAAAGTGGAAGCCATTACTTAGATCAAGTGAGCTTATGAGAGACCCTGCCTGTTTGGCACATGAATGAGATCATTAAGTCTGTCAGTCATGTCAAGCTTAACTGAAGGTGCTGGAAAATTTCAAATGAGGAGAAAATGAAAACAAAATCAAATATATATTGAAACTACTAGGCCAAGATGAAACAGTGTAGAAAATATTCCACATGGATGTAAGAGAAAGAAGGAATCACAGCCAAAGACCATTTAGACAGACTTGAACAATGTCCCCTCACAAAACCACTGAAACTGAAGAACATGAAACTCCAGAAAGAAGGGGTTTTCTGAGTCCAAGGCATTCACCACTGGGAGAAGTTTTCATGTAGTGCAGCTTGGGACCTAGGTTTTTAAAATATCTCTTTGTATTTTGTCATCTGTAATAGGACATGGCAGTAAAAATTAACAAATAAATCCCACTTATTACCATAGAATGAGTTGGAAGCCTGGTTACTATCACTGTGGCTGAGTTAAGTATATAACCTTGCCAGCAGTTTCATCTGTGTATTCATGTGTATTCTTACAAGAATGAATACCATTTTAGGGAGGTTTCCCTTTGCTGTTTTCTGGCTCCTGTCAACTATTTACTGCTGCAAAGCCACAGGTCCATCAGTAAATCAAATACTCCCTTGCACTGTGGTCAACCTACATCACACAGCCAAACGACAACCTTTAAACCCAAACCTTACTATTCACTATTCAACAAGGTGGCATTCTTATCCAAGCTGCCTGCTGGGAATCAGAGGTGCCCTTCATAAACTCCCCTATCATCCCCAGGAGCAGTTTGAGAAAGCATAACTCACCATGGGCAGAAAGATTTCCAATGTCATTTACCAGTACAGATGTAGTACGAACACAATTTGCTCATATTTGAAATAAATGTAATGGATTTTTTCAGGTTAGTGAGAGCTCCATAAACACATTAAAAACTGTTATCATCCTGCAAAGCTACTGTAAGTAGTTCAAAAAAGTAGTCTATAACTGGGTTACTGAACTCTGCAAAACATTCAAGCTTTATTTGCTGGTTCAATCACCTAAAAATAAATAAAGTTTGATATGATATGTCATTGTGAATAAAAGAAAAAAATGAATTTTCACAAAATGTAACTTGACTATATGTTAGCTTTAAAAAAATGTGTTTGGTTTATGTCTGATATAGTTTTATGAATCCAACCTAAAAAACCTATAAAATTTGCACTTACATGTGTCTGCATTTTCCTTCAACTAGAAGTACTCATTGATATTAGGCATGGCAGTAAGTATTTTGGTTGATAAGCATTAGGAATAGGACAGGAGGTCAGAGTCAACAGCCACAACAAAACACTGTCTGGCAGAAAATATATTTCAACAAGTTTAGCCCTCCCATAATCCCCAGATGGCACAATTCTATAATTCCATGGATTTGTCTTGATAGTAGTAATACAAGCGGGGGTTTTGCAAATTAACCTTCTCTTACTTTTGTCACCCAGTGGGATATGAGAGACTCATCTAATCCATATATTTTAGGCAGCTATTTTTTCTTGGGATGAAATTTGGAAGTTCTTGTCTCTTGTTAAGGTACGCTTATTGAGAGATGCCTCTGCCCAAATTAAGCTGCAAACAAGACCACAGGCCAAAGTCAGTAGCATAGATTTAATTTAACCATGAATGGGAGGTAGAGAAAAAGAAATAGAAAAGAGAGGAGATAGAGTTGGAGAGACAGATTAAGCAGCAGATAGTCACCACACGTGGATCCAGCCTTCCATGGGTTCTTCTTCACTCTGGGTTTCTCTGTGGTGGGGAGTCCCAAGGCTGTTCACAACTTGTCACTTTTTATACATTTTAACAAACAAAGAAATTAATGCTCATTGCCTGCACAGTTCTCGCACGCTATTGGTTAAATTATTTCCTTGACTCTAATGCTAATCAGTTTGCATGTTCAGTCTTTCTCTTCTTTTGAGTTGGTGGGTTTCTTGGGTAGATGGATTGAGAGTTGGTGATTGTGGTCTCCCCCTGCTGGAATTACCTTTTACCCATTCTGATCTCATTTCAGCACAGTTGCTGAGTTGACTTTTTTTGTGGCCCATAAATTCTCATTCTTTGTGTCCATTATCAGTGATGCAGTCTTCTCCCCAGGTTTTGTTGTCCTCCCCCTAGGTCTGAGACAACACTCAGACAATTGTATCACCTTTATCTTATCTGTGGTATCTTATCTTACAGTCCAGGTATCCACAGAGGTATATTTGAAGGGGTGGGGAGATGGGGGGACAGTTCAATGGCTGGTGGTGGTCATAGATGCCGTCTGTCCCATAACTTGGGGTGATCTCTGTTTGACTGGTGATGTTCACACAAAGAGCTGCTTCTTTACAAATTTTGCCACAGTGGGAATGTTCGTCTGGATGCAGTACCCAGGATGTGCTAACCAGATCTCACCTCTACCAGCCTGGAATCAGCACCATCCTGTCACTCCCTCTGTGCTTATCTCATGGCAAACTCCTTCTGTGGCCTCAACAGTGTTTGAGTCAAGCAACCATTCTTTTTAAGTCCTTACATTTCTCTGCAGAGAAAGCCTAGTCAGCCAGCTGATTAGACAGCCAAAGTTAGGTAAAACAAATGGCCTCTTTCTGTTACTTCAAGTTGATTTGGAAAATCTCTCTAGGCATGAGGTGTGCCAAGTGCCTTTAAAATCCAGCTCCAAATCTCTGCAAAATCCCAACCACCTGTGTTATGAGCTCAGTCTGCAAGTACTTTTTTGCAAGTACTTTTCCATGCTTAACAAAGTCCCTTGGCTCACGTCAGCAGAAAATATTTGCCACCAACCCAAACAGTTCGAACTGCAGATGCTGCTGAGAAGCTGGCTCACCCCTGCAGTAGGTCAGATGGCACAATAGTGCAGGACACTGACAAAAAACAAAAGCAAAGCAAAAACATGCACATAAGCAGCCAAGAGTTACCTAAGAGCCCTATGATGAAGAGAACATACCTCTCAAGCCTTCCCAGCACATGGGTCTGGGTAATCCGCAGTAGCACAGACCTGATGCTGAAAAATTTTCTGTTGAGTGTCATAGAATCATAGAATATTCTAAATTGTAAGAGATCTTAAAGATCATCTAGTCCCTGGGCCGAGGCAGGGACATCTTTCATTAGATCAGGTTGCTCAGAGGTCCATCCAACCTGCCCTCAAACATCTCCAAAAGAAGGGCATCCACGATTCATTTGGAAAACCTGTTCCACTGTCTTACCACCTCACAGTAAAGAATTCTTTCCTAATATCTTATTTAAACCTACTCTCTTTCAGTTTGAATCCATTCCCCCTTGTCCTGTCTCTACATACCCTTGTAAATTGTCCCTTTTCATCTTTCTTGTAGGCTCCCTGCAGGTACTGGAAGTCTGCAATTAAGTCATCACAAAGCCTTTCCTTTTCCAGGCTGAACAATCCCAATTGTCTCAGCCTTTCCCCACAGGAGAGGTGTTCCATCCCTCCAATCATGCTGGTGGCCCTCCTGTGGCCTCACCCCAACAGGTCCATGTCCTCCCTGTGCTGGGACCTCAGAGCTGATGCAGCACTGCAAGTGGGCTTTCACCAGAGCACAGCAGAGGGGCAGAATCCCCTCCCTGCCCTGCTGCCCACCCTGCTTTGGATGCAGCCCAGGACACATTTGGCTCTCTGGGCTGTGAGTGCACAGTGCTGGGTCATGTCCAGCCTCTCACCCCCCAGCACCCCTAAGTCCTTCTCAACAGGGCTCCTCTCAGTCTGTTCATCCCCAGGCTGTGTTGACACCAGGGATTGCCCCAGAGCCAGGTGCAGCACCTTGCACTTGGACTTGAACCTCATGAGAATTCCATGAAAGCCACTCAAGCTTTTCCAGGTGTCTGCCTAAGGAGAGAATAGGAGAGCTGAACATCCACAGAAACAGAAAGACAAAAAACCTCAAGAATTTTTGAAAGTGGAAATAAATATTTCTACCCTGCACTGAAAAAGAATCTGGGATCTGTTACTTTTCCTGCTGCAGTGCACCTTCAGCACCTAAGCTCAGCCATGCAGCACAGTTGTCCACAAATCCAGTTGCGACTTTGGGGATAGCTAGCTTACCACTTTTACTCAGAAAGAAAGTAGTAGACAAGTACATATTTATCCTGGAAGAATAAAATCTCTACATTATTTTGGATATAGCTCAGGACCAATCACTGAGTCTTAGCAGGTTAAAAAGGAAAAAAAAAACAAAACCAAAATACAATTTATATCTTCAGTATTTGCACTGTCAAATATTCTCCTGTCTTCTCAAAAACTTTTGGATGATTCTGAAAATGCTCTAAATCTCTGTTATGATGCTTATCCTACATCAAGGGATTATATTTGCTGAACACAACACACCATTCACACACATGACTAGGAAGATGGTATTTGTAAGTTGCTACTCCCAACTTAGAAAGTCATAAAGAGGAAAATAAACACTAATTGCCAGGGAAAACTGACATAACAGAGACACTCCAAAGATGGAGAGTTTTTTGTTTGGGAAAAAGAGAAAATGGACAGTTGAAGAAAGCAGGATTACGATGTTAATACCTAGGGAAAAAGAAAGCTGTGTCTCTGTGTCTTTTCTGTTTCTGAATTGCCTAGTATCAGTACATTTTATTCTCTCCTTCTCTAGGTTCCCTAATGCTGCCAGCATGCTGTGCTCAGTTCACCTCCAGTTCAAGAATGAGATTGTGATGCTGTGATTGAGCTGGTTACAAAAGGAAAACTAACTGTGATAATTCAGATTAACGTGCAGGCATTGGTTTCCTTGGCAAGCTGTTAACACAGATGCAGGTCTTTACAGATGCTGAGCTCTCTTTTTTGCTTCCAGAATTTTTCCTTCTCTGATTCCCTGTCTCCCAGTAAAAATGAAAGGGACAGTGCCATCGCAGGTGATTTTGCTTCTTAGTTGTTTTCCTTGACATCCACTTACAAGCCTAAAAGCATATTTATTCACTATTTGTTTTGCTGTCACAACTAAAGCCTTCCATCAGATACAAGAACCTCACTTTGAAATACACCAGAAGATTACCTCTGTCTCAGAAAGCTCTAGGGGGCAAGTCTAATTTACTTTTGTAGAGTCAAAGCAGGGGAGAAGCTAGTGGTGGAAATGTCATTCACTGGAGGGCCAAAATTAATAACATTCCACAGGAATGGAAATATAAGTCTTTCCAAATAGGAAACACAGCAATGCAACTCACACAACCATAAAACAAAAATAAAAATGTCAGATTTTGGAGTGGAACAATGCAGAGCCAATTTACTACTTTGAGATATACAACAAAAACAGTGGCATGCCCTAGGTAAGTTATTAATAAAATAATTTATAGTGGCACAGAAGGCTGATCCAAACTGCTGCATTTATAGCATCCCAAACACAAGTTTGCAGAATCCAGGAATTCAAATCAGGGCTGTTCTTTGGGTGTATGGAACAGTGCAAAGGTAAGCAAAGGTTAGGAAACCACAGCTACAGAGTCGCATCCAGAAAGAGACTTGAGGAACCCTGTGACAACCAACACTGAATTAAAATCCTTCATACAAAGATCATTAATCCCAAATCCCAAATTCAAAAGCTGAACCATCAAGTTTGAAATATGTGTGTTTTGCTATCATGAAAATGCCAGACCTGAGAGTCACTGGGATTCATGTTGTATACAAGAAAGTGTAAGGGTTTTCAATTTCAATTTCAATTTCCATGCTTTAGAACCCCTTACAAAGCAGTGTGCAAAGACAGCAACTAGCATAAGGGAGTTGGAGCTGCAGAAAAAAGCATGCTCAGGTTGTTTGCCCTTTACACTGCTTAAGCCAGAACTTACAGCAAGAAATCACTACCCATAATAGCATTGTCCATTATTAAAGTCCAGGGACATGTTCTGGCTGTATCTCAACTACACACTGGGAGCACTAGGCCACTGCATGCAGCAGTATCATACATTTTTATGCTG
Organism: Notiomystis cincta; assembly: GCA_013398075.1. Classification (NCBI taxonomy): domain Eukaryota; kingdom Metazoa; phylum Chordata; class Aves; order Passeriformes; family Notiomystidae; genus Notiomystis; species Notiomystis cincta. The sequence goes on from VZRX01006864.1 coordinate 15,397, forward strand.
CTATTATTACTTTGAGTTCAATATAAGGAATCCCAGACTGCTGCCCAGGGAGGATGTAGTTGGATCCAAACTATAGCCATAGAATCATTGAATCATTTAGGTTCACAAAGACCTTTAAGATCTTCAAGTCCAAGCATTAACCTAGCTCTGCTGAGAGCACCACTAAAACATGTCCCTGAGTGCCACATCTACACATCTTTTAAATACCTTTAGGTGACTCAACCACGTCCCTGGGCAGCCTGTTCCAATGCTTGACAATCTTTTCATTGAATAAATATCCTATCTAAGGCACAACTTAAGGCTGTGTCCTCTTGAGCAGTCCTTTGTTGCCTGGGAGAGGAGAACAACCCCCGCCTCATTGCAATCTCCTTTCAGGAGTTGTAGAGAGTGATGTCACCCCTGAACCTCCTTTTCTCCAGGATAAATAACTTCAGCTCCCTCAGCTGCTCCTCATCAGACTTGTGCTCCAGACACTTTACCAGCTTTACTGCCCTTCTCTGGACACTCTCCAGTGCCTTAGTGTCTTATTTGTAGTGATGGACCCAGAACCAGACATTCAAGGTGTGGCCTCACCAGTGCTGAGTACAGAGGGACAATCCCTGCCCTGGTCCTGCTGGCCACACTATTGCTGATACAGCCCTGGATGGCATTGGCCTTCTTGGCCACCTGGACACACTGATGGCTCACGTTCTGTCAGTCAGAGCCCTCAGGTATTTTTCTGTCCCAGAGATGTCCAGTTACTTTCCCCTAAGCCTGTAGCATTGCATGAGGTTGTTGTGACTCAAGTGCAGGACCCTGAAACTTAGTAATTAGGCTTCTTTCTGGAACTCTCCCACAATCCAAAAGATCACACAGTCAGTGTTACCTAACACTGGATCTCAGCTGTTTTTCTCTCTCCACTGTACCAAATTACTCACAATTCCATTTTTTTCTGAAAACATTGAACAAGACTATCCTGAGGTTGGAACCCAGAAAGAAATTAGCTTGATTACTCTTCACATTTCATTTCATATTCATGAACAAGAGGTATTTGTATAGCATATGTCACATATATGGCAGTATTAATTTGCCCAACCATGTGATAGGCAATAGTCAATCATGTCATATTTGCCTTTAAAAAAGTATTCACCAAAAGTGGATTTCTACCACAATTGCAAATGTCCATGAGTCAAATGCAAAAAAATCATCTTAAAGTGACAACATTTTTTGTTCATAAACATGTTAGGGTTTTAAGCACCATTTCCCAACCTGCTTGTGCTAGAAACAGGAGTTTTAAGAGAGAGAACCTTGACTTTTCAGGGGAACATTTCACACATTTCTTACCCTGTAGTGTGATGAGGTGACGTAGTCTAAAATCACGCAATGATACACATTCACAGAAGAGCTACTGAAGGTAACCTCACATGGGGAGAAGTTTCAAAAGCACTGTAAATAATGTTGTGTTAAACACTCTAAAACAGTGAATTCCCTTAAAATAACTTGACTTAAACTCTTTCCCAATGTGTGACTGCTTGGTGTGGTCCAAACCTTTTACTGTTATTCATTTGCAGATGACTTGCCCAGCTTATTTTGAGGTTTTGCTGCCTGCTGACTCTGCACCTACGCTGAACACAGGGTGATAAAATTCCCCACTAGATCATCCTGCAGTTTGTATATATAAAGACTGACAGAAGAACTTCCTTCAGGACAGATGTAGCTGTTGGCTTCCTCACCTGAGGCACATTTGCTCACAATCAACAGCCTTTCACTCTCTAATGGCGCAACATTATTTCACTCCAGTCAAAGAAATTGGAACATCAGCAATGAAGGGGTGTTTTAATCCTTGAACACTGATCTCTAAAATAGATACAATGAGGCACAAAAGTGTTCTAAACGTGATAGCTGGCATCAGTCCTTGCTTATATATTGACTGGATTATTTTTCCAGAGAAGTTTATTGGTTTTCTTTTCAATGAATATCACTTCCTAATGAACACCTAAATGCAGCATGCTACTGCCCCTAAGAAAGAAAACCTAGTGCCAGTGATATTTCCTGAACACCAGGATTTTCTCCACAGTTTCTAAAGTCTCAACAGAAACATTTCAAATAATATACACCAGACATTAACTGAGCAAAACACTAATTCTTCTTGCTTAAGGTCATCCTAAAAACAAATTAATGGGTCTTTCTTGACTGAAGTGCTATAGAAATAGTATAACCACTTCTTTATTCTTCAGAATAGGCACCCTATTACCCATTGTAAACTTAGCCTACTTATGAGGGAAAATTTTGGCACCTGATTTTTTTGCTAATTATTTCCCAGTTAAAATTATAATGAAAAATATCATCTTATTTAAAAGGTAGGTACATATGTTGGAAAAAATGACTATGTGAAATATGAGCAGTGACAAATTTGAAAAGTGGTCTCACAACATGGCTATTAACATATGGTACCCTTGGCAGCATAAGTGGTCATTTAATGAAGTCAATCGTAGGCTGTGCATGTAACTTATGCTTTAACTTTTGTAAACAGCACCTAGCTGCTATGGCTTGAGGCTCTGTATAAATCATTAAACAAATACATTCAACAATTTACACAAAATCAAGAAGCAGGAAATCTCCATTTCCATATTTAAATCTGCCTGTATGTACATCATTATTTTATTAACTTCCTAATAGATGCCCTCCATCTGCATAGTGTATTGACAACAGTTGACTTTTTTTTAGCCTATACTTCTAGAATTTTGTATGGGACTGTAGAAAAATAAGTTATACTGTGGTTCATAACCTTTCTTTAAGTAATCAAGTCAAGAGGGGTCCATGACCAAATTAATAAAATGGGTATTTTTAAGGCAATGAGCTATGGCTGCAAGTCACCATCAAATCAAGAATTACAGAGCAAGCATATACAATCTTTTCCAAGCTCACATGAGGCTTCTTCCAGAAATTGAAAGAGACAGTCCTACAAAGGCTTGAGCACAGTCTTTAAACTTAATGTGAGTAATCACATTAGCATCAGTTGAACTTCTCTTGTGCCTAAACACATGTAAGTCTTCGTAGTACTGGCATCTAAATTCATATGGGTAGACTTTTATGGAATACAGAAACTGCAGAGTGCATAACTCTAAAAAAAAATGTACTTCTATCATTGATTTTACACCCAAACAGTTCAGAGTTCTAATAAAAGGCACACAGAATAATGGTATAAAATTATTCTTATCCCTTATTCTCAGAAGCATCAGTCAATGAGAAGAAAAGACTATAGCCTATCCATATTTAATTATAAAGAAGGTTTCTCTCTGATTAATTGAATCATTAAACATGCACAGATACATTTCATGGTATTAAATATTAGTTACCTTCCAGTATATTAAGAAGTAAAAATCAGAGTGGATTAAATGGGAAGAATTATTCTTAGAGTATGTCTTGCAGTGCATACCACCCCTCACTTGTTTCCCAGGAAACCAAAAGAAAGCGTAGAGGTTTCACACAGAACAAGAAAATGCGCATAGGCTGCAGAACAACTGGTAAAAAATCTTGACTTCTTTTTAATTTATTTATGGTTTTAGCTATTGTACTGTTTTTCTAGCCTTTACAAAAGAACAATTTCAGCACTGCTCATAATCTGGTGCTGGCAGTTGGTGTCTCCATTAAAAATACAATAAAAACACTACTTTAGGCATTAGGAGATATGGAAAAACATACTGAACCGAAATATTTGCAGCATATGTTCATAATTACAGAGGATTTATCAAAACATTTTTATCTGAGAACCCATGTTTTAAGTGGCAAGTAACTGTGTTAGCAAATGCTATGCCTCAGTTCACAGGTATATACACATATATATGTGTGTGTGTGTATATACAGAAACAGATATATACAACTTACACCCAGAGAATTTATTTCTGTCCAATAACTTCATTAGAAGAGACTATAAAGGGGAAGATTAAAAAAACAAAAAAAAAAGGGAAATTAGGTGTCACTCAAAGAAATGACAAGGCTGAGAGAATAGTTTGGAGCAGAGGCTTTAAGCTGCCATGCTGTGCCTTTCACAGCTGCCTACACTTCATGTCATTAATAACCAGTAAATAAGATCTGCAGGTGGGCATATAGGGCACCCTGAGCCAAGAAGCTGTAGCTAGGGCTTCTGTCTCTAAGATGGGTGGCCGGGCTCATTTGCACAAGGCTGCTTATGTTTCCATACAGAAGTGTAACCCTACTTAGCATAGCTTCAGGGAAGCTGCTACAATAGAGAGAATGCTAATTACTGTAACCAACTGGCAATGATGCATCCAAAATTAAATGGCCTGTGACTGAGCAGATGAACAATTTTTATAGCCCTAAGTTCAGGGAACATGGATATTCTGTCAAATTAACAGACAGTCTATTTGGTCTTAATAGGTAAATTGAAGTCTTTTAAAACACATTTAGATGTGCTATTAAGTTATCAGTTATTAAGGGCAGTTCTTCTTTCAGCTTAAAGGTGTACAATTTGAGTCTAAAATACCTGTAGCCTATTACATTAAAAAAAAAAAAGAAAAAAAACCAAAAAAAAACAACCAACCAAAAAAAAAAAAACCTACAACATTTTATAGCTCCTATAAGCTTAATTTTCAGATGAAACTGCAACATTGCCTCTGCTCCTACTCTTAGTTCCTGTTTATCTCTTTGTACTTAGGCAAAATTCCCACCCAGGTCAGTAGCAGCTCAGAGCACAGAGGTTTTCAGGTACAGACATTGCAGGCTGCCTCCTCAGTCTTCAATTCCAGTGAGAGCTGGGATATTTTTTTTTTTCAGGAGAACACTGTAAGATCAAAGTTCTTACTTGGCTTTCTGCAATGAACATTAACAAGTAGAACAAAACCAAGGCCAGACATAAATAGTCCTTGATTTTTCCTCATTGCACTTAGCAAATAAATTACCTATATATTTCAGCACAGATGATACAGCAGTCCAGCTGTCCTACAAGCACTTTAAACAAATTCATGTATTCCTCAACTAACTTTATTACACTCTTTAAAGTTACCAAAGATATTTCTCTGAATACTAGAAAATACTTGATAAAATGAAAAAAAAAATCAACTATGTACAAAAAAGTTCCATAAGACAAATTTTATTGCCAGAGTACAATCCTTTTTAGAGCGTGTTTTCTAGTAAGTGAAATTCACGAAAAAAATCTATTGGAGCAGTACATCTGGCAAAATAGTTCATTTATAGTAAGAAAGATGCTGGTTGCTTTCAGGAAAACAGAACTGTAAGCAAGTCTGCCTTAGTGTCCTCCCAGATAATAAACAGCTGGATCTAAAACCCACTGCACTTAGGATATGATTACAGAAATGTCACTGAAATCAAGACCTTTAGTTACTGGGCTTTCCTTTTTTTCAATCAAATTGAAACACAGATTTTCTTCACCCAACTTTCTAATACCAAAGTGTGGGATTCACCTTGTCAGCCCTAAGACAAATCTACAATGTGTGGCCAACTCACTCTAGCAACCCTTTATAGGCCCTGGATTAAAACTAGGCACTTGTAGAATACAATTAATCAGATTTATTTAGGATGTTTATCTGAAGATGTGATGTATCATATCCTAGAAAGCTCTGTTTCTTGGCAGTGACTCCCAGATGTGGTTGGTGAGATCTGCTCATATGTAGATAGCTACATATGAGTGTCTTTTTGTTGAGTGAAGAGGAACCTAAAAAATTTCCTTAATCATTTTTTCAGACAGCCAGGATGGAAGCTGTGCACCCTGCATTCCCTTCAAAGGGCTCTTTACGGGTTCCTTGAAGAGAGCACACACACCGAGGGAGCCCTCTCTCACAGCTACAGGACACCACCTCCTCCACCCCCACAAGCACAGGGTGCACGGAGCAAAGCTGGCAAGAACAGCTGCAGCCATCATTCAAGTTAGAATTGATGGATATTGATAGCATCATCACAGTATCTCTGCAGTTTTCTCATTGGCCCCTCTCTCTGTCTATTCGTTGTTCATTCCAATTACTTCCCTCTTTACTCTTCTGTTTTTCCTTTTCCCTCCAAACATAATGCCCCCCGCCCCCTTCCCCGGGCAGATTTGAAACACAATAGCATAAAGCTTATAAAACTCCAGCAGTTCCTGGATATATGTTACATCCTTCCTCTGCCTCCTTCTCTTGTCAATTTAAGAGCTGTACAGCACTCTATTTCTTGACTATGTTCTTCCTGAAACAAGCCTCAGAGGCTCAGCCCACATTTACCTGAACTGTAGTGTCCCAGGACCACTCTGAAGTCTCAGAAGTCATGTCTGACAAGCCATTATCCAGTACTAAAAACAGCGTGGGAGATTTCTGTTTTAATCTAGTTGACATTCCAATGACAGATGAGAAGAAAAATTACTTGAATATTGAACATCTTTGCTAAACGTTCTTGCAATGAAGAGATGGAGAAATTGGGATTACAGATTTCAGAGGTAAATCAAGAAGGAAAGATCTGGGACTGATTTGGATCTATAGCATCTTTTACATCTTTCTGGCAAATGCCTGGTCCTGCAAGGAGCCATGTAGAGTGCCCTGGTTGCCACTTCACTCCAGAGATCCCTGATTTTGAGCCAAGGATAACCATATATATATTAAGAAAATGCAAAATTACACTTCTGTACATTTTTAACAAGAAAGGCTTTTAAAGATCCGCTGAATTTAACCAATTCAATCCAATTAATGCAAAATTGAAAGAAACATGTATCTATTGCATATACTCACAAGGAAATACACTGGTTTTTCTCTTACATTATTCTGAAGTTCAAACAATTTCATTAAAACACACAGCTTTGCATATTTTGGACGAAAAGAATTCTGCATGTTTAGGGACAGACTGAATTTTTAAAAATGCATTTTCATAAGCAAGTACCTTATATTCAACTACCAGATTCATTCTCAGAAGCGCTGAAGTTGTTGAGCGGTGAATTAGTGTCCCAATACTTCAGTGAGAAAGCACCAATTGGGCCATTTTGCAGGTGTCTGCAGCAAAAAGCCAGGAAGAGTTGGGGCACTGTTACAATCATCTCTCTCTATTGCTTTGAAGCTTTTCTTTTTCTTCTTTTCTGCCCGGAAAGATTGTCTGAGATTACTAAACTTGGTACAACTTAAAACACTGCACAAATTCACAGCAGCATCTCTCAAACCACTGGATAACCTGGATAACTTTGTTCCAGCCATCACACTATTGCAAGTAACTGGTCAGAGGGTGATATATTTACTGGATCTCCTTGGCATCCCTCCTATTTGAAGATGTTAGCTGCAACTGGCCTCAGAGTCCACTTCTGATTACACAATACAGAGAATACACAAGCATTTTTTTAGGGTTACAGCTGGAGCAATTTAACACGTCCCCCATTGCACACCCTTGCTAGCATTTCTCTGCTGGAAAGGACTGTGGCATAGTGGACAATGCCCTTCTAGATTTGCTATCATGCAAAACAAACAAATTGTGTCCAGCATGTTCATAGTCCATGGACGATGAAAGCAAAAAACGAGTCTGACTTTGCATCAAACAGATAAGAACAGAAGTAGCAAACAGCTCAGAGGTGAAAATCTCTTAAATCTTCACAGCTATTTGTGAAATAAATGGGTTATCTGAATGCCCTCTGCACATGTTTCTGACATGAGCCTCACAGGCTGACTTTTTGGGAAATGCAGAAAAGCACTATGTGAGACTGAGATTTAGAGGAAGGGGTCTGGTAACTTGCTGCAGCGTGATTTCATTTTTTACAGTAAATGAATGGTATATTTGATTGGGGAATAGGACTCTGGAAATTACATCAGCTTTTTGCAACTTTAGATAAATGGATAGTCACAAAAATGATCCATTCTCCAGCAGCAAAAATAAGGAATGCTAACAGGGGTCCGCATGACTCCACACTGATGCTGAAGAGCACACCAGGACACTGCTGCTCATGATTTGAAGCTGTATTTCAGAGCCTCTCAGAAGAGCTGTGCCAGAATAAATAAGAGTTTTGGAGTGACAACAATGGGCAACCAGTTTTGATGTCAGACGTTAAAGATGAATCATAGGATTTTTCAGAGCTGTAAAAGATAATAGTCTCTACATGATCCCATTACTCCAAAGTCCTCAGTCAAGTGAGATTTTAGGGAACATTGACTTTGACATGCTTTTTTTACCAGAGCATAGGACAAAGAACCAAATGTACTGCAAAAGCCAACCAAGAAATTTGTCACTCTCAGCATGAAGTACAACATTCAAAGTAAAATACAAAGTATGGGGTAGAGAATTCCTGCGTGGGGAATGCTTCAGGTGACTCTCCAGATATGTGCTCTCACCCCTGATATGTCCATATGTGTTTCTTAAACTACAAGATCAAGCACAAGCAAAAACACACAGACAACAACAAGATATTTAATTGTCAAGATGGAGATTATTAGCTATAACTGGACCAGAAATATTAATAAAGATTGCTTGCATTGCTTCAGTATTGCTTCAGGGGTGATGAATCTGCCACAAGAAGGACTGTGTTCCCTCCAAATGCTCGGATTCAAAGAGCCCTTCCTCTTCCTTGCAGCATCTCCCTCAAAAATTCCTAGAATCTCTGTTTAAAAATGTAACTTCTGCAAAAGTAAGTACTGGATTTTTTCCTTGGCAGAAGAGAGGCAGTAGCAGGCCCTGCAAGAGCACTCCCAGGTACCCTCACCATCCCAGAATGGTCATGTATGACCTCCATGACAGGGACTGCAGCAGGGCTGAGGACATTCAACCTATGTACCACAAACACACCCCTCACCTGGCTTGTGAGAAGTCTGGCAGAGGCCAAGTGCTGTATGACAATCAGGAAGACACCACCATCTGTGGTGGACTACCAGGAATCAGGACATGGCCACTGAGGGTGGGAAGAGAAACATCAGCACCCTCTTTGCTCCTCTCAGAAGCACCCACACTTAGTCACAAATCCCTCCTACCTGGGATGAGTGGTGTGTATTTCCCACGTGATGAGGTTTATGGGTGACAGGTGCCAGTCAGCAAGCCCCAGAGGACGACCCGTGGGCACTCAGGACCTTTCAGGAGGAGGTGACAAACCTGCCAAAAGGTGGCACAATGTGCAGTGGCTGCACTGCTGGCTGGCTGCTCAAATTAAATTTTAATAGAACTTTTAAAAATAATTTCAGTGTAAACCACAATGTATGTGAGTGAGCCTAAATTAATAAAAAACTATCTTTCAAGAATGAAGAATAAATGTAATCTGAGATCAATATTTATGAAGCTGTGATTAATTGACTGATGACCAAATGATTACAAACTTCTGTCTGAGGCAGCTACTCAAATGTATTAGCTTTGACAAAAAAAAATTAAAAAAAATACAAACTGGGTCAATGAAAAAATGCATTCCTAATCAATTTTTAATAGCACTTAAGATTTTATGATTTTTTAAACTTTCCTTTTAATAATTAATCAGAAAAATGAATCTAATTTAAACAAGGTGGTGTAAGGTGTTCTGTATCTGTTTGATGGTGTTCTTAATGAAGAAATTCAATTAGGGCTGACTTTTCACTATAAATCTCTGGTTTTAAGGAATGCTCTGATTGGCTGGTAAACATTTGAGACTGGGAGAATAACGGAGGTGAACCGCACTGCTCAGCACAATCCACTCATTAAGATTTTACACTGTTAATTCCAGCCCCCCATTGCCTAACAGAGGAAGGGAAGGGAAGGGAAGGGAAGGGAAGGGAAGGGAAGGGAAGGCCATGATTCCTGTAATCTCTGTAACTTTATCAAACTTTTCTGACGTTTTGAAGTGTTCTGCCTCATTCTTCACTACATCCTGGGGGAGAGATCCTCTGCTGGCAGCAGGCACCACAAGGTGTTCTGAAAGGCTTTCATAATTACAATGTAAATCAAGGCCTGTTGCATCAAAACATCAAACACTTGGAGCAATGCCAGATATCAAGCAGCAACCAAAACTTGAAGAATAATGGCACAAACTTGAAGATATTCTCCACAGAAGCACTGTTTCCTAAGTCAGTTAAATCTATGCAGATGGGTTAGAGAGAAACCCTCTCTGCATAAAAGGTAGCTAAAATTCACCCCCCCCTTCACTGTTACATTACTTCTTTCACAAAGGCTCTGTATATACTAGCAAATAAAATAAGCAAATAAGATTAAAATGTCTGTTTATCCATACTTCTCAATGATCAGCACCTCACCTGGCACACCTGTGGCTCATTGCAACCAGCCTTCACCCAGACAGTCTCCTGTCTGGTGAAAAGTCCATGGAGACATCCTCAGCCTGAGACATATGGGTGGGATAGAGAGTGCCTGCACAGCACAGTACTTGTGGAGCTTCTTCCTGCCCTCAGACGTCGTTGTAGTATAATGCAGTTTGTTTAGATAAAATATCTGAGCAGGGATCTAAAGGGAAATCAACCTCTTGCATGACCCTCAGAAAGAAAGAAGGGCACAAGATTTATGTCCTAAGTATGAAAGCTGCACCGACTTCAGGTATAGCCCAACATTATCTATTTACTTGTTTGGCTCCTTGCTGACACATCAAGAAAAATGGAAAACATCAGAAGCACAAGATCAAAAAATCTAAGAGAGATCATGAAGAATGGGTTTTTCCTTACTGAACTTTGGATGCCTAGGAGCAAGATGTCTACATCTGAGCTAGTCGCTTTGAATTCCTTTGTGGGTCATGGAACCTGAAAGCAGGAATACTCTTCTTTAAAAGAATAAAGTTACAGTAAAGCTACTCAAAATGAAAACTTTTATCTTTAAAACTGATTTGTCATCTTTTACAATTTCTTGTGAAGAAGACTAACTGCACCAAGCTTCCCCAAGACTGTCAATTTCGAATATTACGAAATCAACAAAGTTATTATCTTTCTCTATCCCAGATCACTTACCCAATGGCCAGAGAATAATCTTCTAGCCTCTAGCATTCATTTTATTTCCCTTCTGGAAATACCAAATTTTTTTCACAGCCAAACCCCAAAACACTGTTTTAAAGAGAGAGATGAAATTTGCTTACATTTTAAAATGAAGGCCACATGGGCAGGTGCAGGTGGCAAGAGCAGCCTACAGTGCTGAGGCAGCACAGACAGGGGTATCTGAGAGCTACATATTTCCACTGAGTGGCCTCTGAGTGGCAGCCAGTGAATCCCCGAGATGGTGTCTCACAACAGGAGCCAGTGAGGCCACCACTCTGCAGGGCACATCAACAGGAAAATCCTGAGCAGGGGGAGCCTGTTCTCACCCTTTACTGACCACAGGCCTGAATTTAGGTGCCTAGAATCCAACGCTTCTTTACTCAGTTTTAAGCAAATTTCACTCTATATTCCCCTAAATCATACAAAACCACCAAAGAAACCCTTTCATAAAAGCTGAAGATCCATCTAGTTTTGTTCTTGAAGAGGAAACTCTTTGAAGCCAGCTTGAACAGACTTCACTGTTGCAGAAGTGACCTCTGAGGGTGGATACTTTGGCTATCAGTGGTTTATATCTATTTGTGTTGGTACAAACAATTACCTTTAGGCTAGGTTTTCAAGGCATAAAGCCTCACATCCAAATATATATATATGTATCTCCAAATTATTGGAAGCAACGCAATTGCATTATTTATCACCGGGCTAATCAGCCAAGAAGACAAAAATTTCATACCTTCACCTGCTCCTTCCTCTCTCTGCAAACTGCTGGGAAACATGCACAGATCCAAAATATAGGAATATATGTACTTTAAGCCAAAAATATGGTAATTTTATTCATCTTTATGAATCAAACAATATATGCCTCAAGCAGAAAATACTTAATTGCCTCAGTTTAGTACTTTGACCAGTTTGTCTTGTCCTGTATTGGCTCTTTTCAAGCTCTCATCAAAGAACTTTTCACAATTTGTGACAGATGCTATTTTCATATTTCCACTATTAATCCTCTCAGCTTTCTGAGATTTCAGAAGCAGGTAGTGAAGCAGCTGAAGCATTTCACAAATGAAGCCCTAATCCTAGGAGATCATTCATGGTTAGAGTCTCGACTTTTAACCCATCCTTTCTCTATAGATTTACCAGCAGTGACCAGCTTGTTGGAAAATTGCCTGACTGTTTGATCCTTATGCCTCAGTGCCTCAGCAGCAGCATACCAGGCATTCCAGGAATATTTTTGTCTATTTCATCCTGGCTCCAGCCCTCTTGCAAAAGTACCCTTCATGCTACGTGAACTATGGTGTTCAGTAGCCCGGACCTGTTAAACATTTGTTACCTCCTGCATTTACATGGTATTTCTCAGCTCCCCTCAGCTGCAGCAGATTGTTACCCCTCCAGCTCCTTTCTCCTTGCTCTCTGAGGTCCCTCTTTCAGTACTACAGAATTAAATATTTTCCATACCCCTGAAGAGTTGGTAACATCAGCCCATAAATTTCAACAAAACCTGAGGCGCTAGTAGATCACAAATAATTTTTAAAGTATTCCTTCACCGACTAGGCATACAGCTTCAGCAGAAATACACTAAACAAATATGTTTAACCTCCTTAAGAAAAAACATGTTCCTTTTAGCATCTGATTCAGAAAAATAAACTCCTTTACAAGTTATTTTTGGTTGAGAGAAAATATATTCATCCCAACAGAGCTCATTCTCTAACAGGTCACTTTCCAGTTACACACACTTTTTTGAAGCAGTGGAAGTCATGTCTTTGAAAGAGTTCTTGCTTTATCCCAGATTCATTTAAAAGAGTTTCACATGTCAAATGCAAGATGCATTTACTTGCTTTTGATTTCTCTTTCATGCATTTACCCTTTCTACTCTCTGTATTGTCTATTCACATTTTTTCAATAAAAGTCAATACAAAAATAAAGCTAAAAAAATAAATAACAGGGATTCGTTGCATTCCTGTGTAGTTGCTGGCTGCACAATAAACTCACTCAATGAATTTCAGGCTCCAGTGGTTCTCTTTAAAGCTCAAAAATCTCAAAAATTTTACATTTCTCCTGAAAAAAAATTCTTTGAGCATCATTCTACCTAAGCAGCATGCCAATGGTGCCAGGACTAAAGAATCTCCTTGAAGTGCATGCCCACTCACTCCAGCCTATATTAATTAACAGTATGTGCATTATGTTGATAAATGGTTCTTTTCTTATTTGACAATAAGTAATTTTTCCTAAAGTTCACTAAAAAGTGTTGTAACATGTAAGCACTCAATTTTTATCAAGCACACCTTACTCAAACCCGTCCAATGCTTTCCTACCCAGGCATTGCATTACCACCAAATCCACTAGGCCTTGTCTCTGCTGGAATGTCACCACAGATTAGTTTCCTCGCTTTATTTGCACTGACTTACCTATATCAAATTGGAATGCATCCGTGCAACTCTGCTGTGTCGGTCTAAGACACTTTCCTTGTTAATCATTGCATCCACAACTTTACGCTTGTTTGAATTAGCTGCTCAGCATTATAAGCATTTATCTTGTGGTGCAATGTTAAATCGCTCAGGTCTGTAATTTTCAGCGTGCTGTGGCACGTTTACAAGAAGCTACAGGAATCCTGGGACTGAGGTCAAGCAAGCAGACTCCTAGGAGCCTCATATCCCAGCAGCACTGCTTCCCAGCTGCTATCAGCAGCCCAGAAAGTGCAACACAAAGGCACCACCATTAGGACAGATGTTGGCACAAGCTTGGCAGCAGATGCAAAACTTTCATTCTTGAATTTGGCCCCTTGGTTTCCATGGATCAGAATCTTCCACTAGGCATCATCAAACATCATCACACACAGCACCTCGTAGGGCCTGGGGGCTTATCCCAGTCCTCATTTTCTCGTTGCCCTCAAAGCTGTGCAAATCCCACCTGAGCTGGCTGGCAATGCCAGGAAGCAAAGGCTGGCCCGAGCTGCCCGTGCAGTGTGGGAAGCCAGAGGTGATGCCAGGTGTGAGACTGCAGCTGGGGATGGGCTCCTGCACATGGACTGGAGGTGATGGGGAAGGGCAGCTCATGCCCTTGGAGATTCCCCTAGAACATGTTCCCTTATCCCAAAGAGGACACTGACCTGTGGGAGTGAGAGCAGAGGAGGCCACCAAGTTGATCAGAGGGATGGAGCACCTCTCCTATGAGGAAAAGCTCTGGATTGTTCAGGCTGGGAAAGGCTTCAGGGTAACCTAATTGTGGCCTCCCAGTACCTGAAGGGAACTTACGGGAAAGATGGGGCAAGACTCTTTGCAAAGGCACGTAATGACAAGATAAGGAGGAACAGATTCAAATTGAGAGTATTTTTAGATTAGAAATAGGGTGGTGAGGCACTGGAACAGGTTGTCCAGAGAAGCTGTGGATGCCACTTCCCTGGGAGTGTTCAAGGCCAGGCTGGATGGAGCACTGAGCAACCTGGATAGTGAAAGATGTCCTTGCCTATGGCAGAAGGGTTGGACCAAGATGATCTTTAAGGTCCCTTCTGTCCCAAGCCATCGTATGATTCTGTAATTCTATGACTCTGTGATTTAGACCAATTAACATAATTAAAACAGCCGTTTATTTAATTCAGCATGATAAAACCTGAGCACAGCATAGGTTTATCGGGGGAAAGGAGACCACCTTTGCTACCACGTCGGCCTCCTGCACGGGCACTGTGCCTGCGCTCCCCATGGCGCTGAGCCTCCCCCCAGGAATGCCGTGCGTAGGCTGAGCCCTCCATGGACCCCGGGGCCACCGGCGGCAGAGCCGAGCCGTGAGGGGCCGCAGCAGAGCCGAGCCNGTTTGCGTCTTTTAAGGCACTGCGGCTCCGTGCGGGGAAGGAAATTGGGGTGCGGGCCGTTCCCGGCAGCGGCCGGGGTTTGCTGGCACCCTTGGGGTGTTGGGAAAGGCGCCGTCCCGGCGGGAGCGTCCCGGGACACGTCGGAGGGGCCCGGGGGCCGCGGTCGCTGAAACGCGGGTGGGCAGCTCCCGAGGTGCGGGGTTTGAGGGCTGGGGTTTCTCCCGGTACCAGTAGGGTGCTCTGCTATAAAATGCTCGCGGAGCTTGTGTTCAAGCGTGGTGCTGTGTCGCGGACAAGTGAAACAAAGAGGGGCTGTATAACCAAGTGGATTTAAAAAGTGTTGAGCAAAACTGCAGCAGTCTGGAGAAAAAGTTTCCGTTTCCTCTCTCGGACCCTTTCTCAGTTCCTTTCTCTTCTCCCTCGGGAAGCGGAGGGCTCTTGCTAGTTTGTTCTCCTCTAAAAGCCCCAGAGCTAATTTCATGGCTGTCACTAATTGCTTCTCAAATTCTTTGCTCATTCCTTACTACTCTTCCCCCCCCACCCCGTTTTCTTTTCTTAAAGCACAACAATAATTACAAGCGGAGAAATAGAATTTTATGTTTGTACGCTGGCATTTATTGTCTGGTTTCTTTCTATCTCACCTGACCTTTAATCTCAGACCTTCTCTGTTGGAGTGATAACAAAAGAGCAGGCACACTTGATGTGTGAAGTAGGTGCGTAGCACTGGTAGTGAAAGTAGTCAGAGGTCTCCCTTTTCTCAAGTCTAGTAATTGTGACGGTGTGTTACTTTTAGCAACCGTGTTTACTTATTTCGTGGCTTTTTTGTGGGAGCTGAGCAAGACTTCCTGGCTGTTGTCCTGTTACTTTTCTTTTTCTGTTTATCTGTCTAACAAAAAGGGAGGAGAACCAAGTGTACCGTGTCTGTAATGCAGACGGGGTACCCTCCACACTGCAAAAAGTAGAAAGAATGAAAAGAGGAGAGTGAAATCAAACTGACAAAGATATTTGCTATTTGAATCTGATCTTGGTTACTTTCTGGTCTAAGCACTTAACAGTTTGGTTAGATATTCATTCATATCTTGCTATAAAGCCACTGGGTTATTCCAAGCCACTGTTTCATCCTTTACTTCCTTTCTAGATTGTTCCTGAATTTGTACTGGAAGAGGCTTCCACATTCTTTCTTGCTCTCTTGCACTGAGACAATACATTAACATTATATAAGTGAATCTGTTGGTGATACATGTAATAAAGATATTTGAATGCTTTCAATTTTAGGCATTTAAAGCTGTTTTAAATTTTGACAAAGCTGACAGGTCTGACCTTTCTTTTTAGTACACATCTTTGTCTCTAGCTTGGAATTTCATTGAAAAACTTCATCAGAAAAAGCCATCTTCTCAGGCTTAAGGTTGGAGGAAGGAATTTGTTTAGCTTAAATTAAGGAAAAAGTCTTGTCTGCTTTTACTGTCTTTTAGGTGGGAGCTGGGAGTATCACGGAGGGTTGACATAATCTGATACTTCTGTGGTTTGTAGCATAGACTTCAAATCAATAGAAGGCTCACCCTAAACTCAGAATGTATCTCTTGCTATCCCTGCAAAATTTACAAAGATCTGGCTGCAAGATACAAACTATTCACTGTGTGTAATGGTAAGGGCATAAAAAAGGAGATATTGCAGAGAAATTAATTCAATGAGTTGGCTGCTCATTGTTTTCAATGAAGCTGAAATCTTGGGTAGCAGGGACATGTTAGCCCATTTTGTTAATGTGAACAGTGTCAGAAAGTATGTTGGCAAGATGTGCAAATAACCATATAAAATAAGAGTTAAATGTTTGGATCAATTTCATGTTTGTTACCTGAATATTCTTTTAGCACAGACTGGACTGTCTTCTACCATATCTGTATTTTTTAATTAGATAGCAGATCAGGAGCCCTCTGCTTTGGACTGTTAGGTTTACGTGTCCCAGGATGTCTGAAGGTCTCTCTTGGTTTTGGTGTGGACAGCTTGCCTGGGCTTGAGACACAGTTCTGTGTTGGTTGAAACAGTGTAGGATGTCTGGGGATTGGTTCACTGGTGTGTGTCTGATTTTCCATGTGTCTGCTCCTCTGTTAGTGCTGCTTGAAGGCCCAGAAGTGCCTTCTCAGTGGAGTAGATGTGTACAGGATTGGATTTTGATCTGCATAGCAATGGCATTATGTGGGAGAGGAAAAATCAGGAAATTGCTCAAAGTCACCTAACTGATCGAGCCTTCTGAAATAAACCATAGTCTTGCTAGACATTAGGGTCAGTGAAGGAACTGGAAATGTGCTGTGATTCAAGTAAAAATGCTTTTTTAGTAGTGGGTGTGTCCTGATCCCCCACCCCCTGGGCTTGTCACAGTGAGAAGGACAGTGGTACCACAGCCATTGTGTGACATTTCAGTAGCAGCTTTTGCTGTTGTGGTATGAGTTGCTTTGTGTGGATCCTGAGACAGCAAAAGTGTAAAACCCCAGCCCAGAAATGAAACTTGTAAAGGTGTGTAAATCAGAAGCATTGTACCCTGGAGAATAATAAATGTGACTTACTATTTTGCTAGAGATATGGACTAATCATTCACGTGCAAGAAGTGTGCTTCTGTGTCAGGTTTGGGGTAACTGAGGGTCTCTTGCTCCCCGAGGGGAAAACCTGCACTCATGAAATGTCTTTCCTTGTTTGGATTATTTTTTGTTATTCTGCTCTGTACCTTATCATCACCATCCATATAACTATTCTCAGGCTGCTTCAGAGTAAGAAAGAAGTATGACTAGAGAAAAAGTCCTTTTATTTTTTTAATAAGAAATAATGGAAATTGTAATATTTAAATGTTTCCAAAGCATTGGTGTGCTAATGCTTGCAATAATCACAAAAAAAAGCCTCCTTAACTAGAGGTGAAAGTTCAGTCTTTCTCTGTTCACACCTTCGGTAACTTGAGTTTCTGTTTATATATAGACAATTCCTTTGACTCCCAGGACTGTCATATTGGAGGTCTTAAAAATATTGTGAATCCTGTAAGGTAACAGAGGCATAGAGAGTGAATTGGAGAAGAAGCTGACAGATCTGGGCCTTAATTCATATCCATGAATATTTCATTGGTGAAACACTTGGGTTTTAGCTTGTGCAACGCTGATCACATGGGTACTATTGCTACAGGACACATCTGATCTGTTGGCCCAAGTGGTTACTGACTGTCCTTTCCAGGTGCTTGATTCTTCCTGCCAAGATTCCATTTTTCCTTTTTAGTCTGACTACTTTACTGATGGAATGAAAGAGGAGTATCTTGGAGAGGATGAGGAAATTCATCTAAAGATGAAGATTCTCTTGAACTTGGGTTTTAAGTGCACTACAGTAGACTCTAAAGTAATATTTATTCCAACACTTCTGTGTCTTAAAGTACATTTCTTAGAAAAAGACAGGAGTGGAGGAAAAGCAAGTATTTGAAGACCCCTGACACAAATACTAATGTTAACAAATAAGAGATTCGAGAGTGTGTATTACAATAAGCTGTAACAAGCTGCAATAAGGCATAAAGTCATTTTCTTCTTCATCATATTTGGTCCCCCTATGCACATTTACTTTCAAACAGGGTTTATAGTTAAATGACAAGAGAGAATAATGCATTGTCATTAATATTTTCTAAAAGTTTGTTTACCCTGCTGTTTTGGAAGGGGAGGGAAAGCTTGAAAGAATCTGTGTCTGATTGGAATATTTAATCCTTCAGCTAGCTGCCCCATTCTTGGGTAATGACTTATTTAGTAGCAATGCATATCTAGCAGGAGACTTGAATTAGTGATTGCTGGTTCATGTTTCAGCTCTGTGGTTTTGGCCCTGATCCTTTCTGAAGCTGATTTCCGTGAAGCTGATTATCCGTGGGCTAAAGTTAATCTGCAACACTTTATGTTCCAATGATACCTCTTCCACAGCAAAGGGTTGGATGTTGCCAGTAGAAATCCCTCCTTGCCTCACTTCTGAAAATGCTTTGCCTTGGGAGGCAAATGCATTTTGCTGGGCTGGCTGACTGTAGTTCTTGGAGGTTGTGGGGTAAAAGGAAGGTGCTCCTGCCACTCTGGTTATTAATGAGCTCTTGGAAACAAGGACCTTAGTTCTGCAGAAATTGTTACAGCTTTGGTGCCTTCAGTAAGAGGGAAATTTGGTGTTCTGAGTCAGGAGACTGTTCCTAGCTAGCCCTGGGAAACAACAGTGTCACTTTTCTGCAAGGCTAGACTTACACTGAGAGATGGAGTTGTATACTTTTGTATTTTGGTACTTGAAGGATATTCTAAGGTATTCATAGAGTCTGTCTGTTTGTGTTTTTTTCTTTTTATTTCCTCTTTAATGCTAAAAGGTCCGTCACCCAGTTATCTGTGTGAACAACCATGTTTTCTGTTCCATTTGTATTGAAGTGTGGCTGAAGAACAATAATCAGTGCCCAGCTTGCAGGATTCCCATCACCCCTGAAAATCCCTGCAAGGAAATTATAGGTAAGGATGAGTATAGGCTTTTAAATAACTTTCTTGTATTTACTGCTGCAGGAGATTGCTTTGAGTCCAGAGATGTCTGTGTGTTTTTCACCAGCATCTAAGGAAGAATTAACTAAATCTTTAACCTTGTAGCTGTTAGATATGTTACTGGAAAGTTCCAAAGACCTTGTGTATATTAATGGCTAGATTATTCAAACACAATAAGTGTCCCATAGCTGTAATGATTGTTTTTAAGTCTTGGTTGGATGATGCCTTTAACTAAAAAAATGCATTAAAAATGCCTTCTCACCTAAGCATTGCAACCTGTTGACCTAAGAGAACAGCATTTAGCTGAGAAATAGTGTACCTCAATCCAGAATCTTGAATGACCATATGGTATTTTTACTTGCTGTTTATTTGTTTTGTTTTGTTCTCCACTTCCTCCTTTTTTTTTAAAGAAAATGACTCTTAGCACAGAAATAAGACAAAGCTACAGCACCTGCATGAGAATCTTAACTTCCCCAGAGCTAGGAGATACCGCAGTCTTTATTTGACATAAAATATCAGCTCTGCTATTTCATTCTAAGAGAAAAATATATCTGAATAATCTCACTTCAAAAGCTTGCACTACCTTGTACTAGTCATATGTATGACTGATAACCTGCCCCTTCCCTTCAGCTCCGTTTTATTAGTACGGTCTTAAGTAACGTAGAATTCTGTTAAGGAAAAAAAAAAGTTGACAAATGTAAAAGTTTTCTTCCTGCTGTTAATCAAGATTTTGACTTCTAAACACCATTTTTAGGTACTCAAGTTGAACTTGTTCTGGAAGTAAAAGGACTTTAAATCTTCCATGGTAACCAGCTGGTCCAATATTAGCTGCATTTGTAGTTGATAATATTAAAAGTTGTGTAAGGTGGATTACTAGTATTGAAAAGGAAACTATATTAGTGCTTCTTTCATCCTATGTTGCTTTAGGAGGAACGAGTGAAAGTGATCCTGTGTTTAGTCCAACAGTCAGAAAACACCTACGTAAAACAAGGCTTGAATTGCTCCACAAAGAATATGAGGTAAGGACAGGGGGAGTATTGTGACTTTCCAGATGAACTGCAGCTGTTAAATTAAGGCATACAAATGGTCCTTTTGCTTTGAGTCCTGCTGTTTTTAATTTGAGTAAAGGTGTATACTGTGTCTACATGAAACTCAGTTGCATTAAAATGCCACCCTTCGACTAAGGCTACAAGAGAGCATTTGCTGGTGCTTGAAATGGTCCCACTGAAGTCATGGTAATAGTCTTTCTAGGCAACAGGTAGCCAAGTACAGCCAGTTCTTTAGTTTTGTGGGAATTCCACACCCAGGTGGTATGGAAGCATTTTTTTAATTCATATTAGGTGTAGGGAGCTTTTTGTCTTGTCTTCAATACAAACACAGACATTTTCTGAAGTAACTCCCTGTTGCTCAGAGAGACTAAATTCCTTCTTAAAGAATATTGCCCACTGTAACCTTCTGTCACAGGTTAATTTTTAGCATTATTGTTTTATTGTTTTCTGAAAGTGAGTAAATGCTTGAAAGTGGAGCTGAATGCTCCAGTCTCCTGCTGGAAAAATACTCTCTTGGGAAGGAGATGAAAAGCTGTTAATAAGGAACGTGCTTAGTTTGTTTTCTCAGCTGTTATTTCCTCAGTAGCAGCAGTGTGAAGATATCACATATTTTTGGAGGAAACTTGTTGTGGGGAGGAGAATGAGGGAAAGGAAAGGACTCTCTCTATATCCTTAACAGTGGGGAAGTAAGAGCTATCTTTTATGACAAGCTTACCCATAGCTCAAGTTCTCTTTGAGAGAGGGAGTCAGGAAAAAGAGGCTTCCTGCCTTTCTGTTGAATCAACTCGAAATTCATCCAGCTAGTCATAGGGTAAGATAAATTTATTTTAAAAAATCCACTTAATTTAAAATTATTGTTTCCATGCTGGAGTCAGGAGCAGGCATGGTTATTTTTGAAAATATGCCTTGGATTTATGTAAAAGCTGTATATGACCTCCTTATATGTCTGACCATGAACAATTCATACACTTGAATTGGTGAACAGTGTAAAAGATGTGTTTTCAGGATAAATTGTTTCTTTTATCCCTTTAACAACAGGCTTTGGAAGGTTTTTGCTTCCCTGTGGCTTCATACTGATACAGCTAAGAGCTTTGTTCTTTGCATTTTGAGAGTCTTTCCTAAGATGTTGCAGCTACACCCTTTGGTGTAGCTGGAGCAGCCTTTTTCAGGCAGCGTTCTGTCCCGTTTTGAATTTAGAGACTTTCAACATCCTAACGTGTGACGTTTCAGAATGATATGAGAGAAACACTCTTAAATAGCAGCAAATGAGTCAGCAGAGGACGGCCTTAAGAACACTCTTGATACAGGAAATCCTCCCACAGAGTGCCCTAATAATAGATTCATGTTGCTGAATGCTTTGAAGCTTTTGGTCTGCCCGACAGTTTGTTCAGGGTCCTTTATGTAGTCAAGGGATTCCCTGCACTAAAACCTTCAGTATGCTTGAGTGTGCAGGTTGATTAAAATCCTGCCTAAAGCATAATACATAAGCATACTTAGATATATGTGTAAGTGAAGGCATGCATCTGGGCTTGCCAGAACCCATGTTTCTAAAGTGCACTGGGAACTTGCCAGTATTATTTAATTAATCTCACAAATTATTTTAATTCCTCCGAATTTCTGACACCTTTAGGATGAAATAGAATCCCTGCAAAAAGAAGTAGAAGATCTGAGAGGTAAAAACGTCAGTTTACAGATACAGCTGAAATCTCTTCTGGATCCTGTGGCATCAGCTTTGCCTTGCCAAAATGAGGAAACTAGCCAGTCAGCAAATGAAGCAGCTACCCGTGGCCCAGAAACCCCAGAGGAATGGAGCAAAAAGCTGAAAACTGCCAATGATATGTGCGAAAAACTGATGGAAAATGTGGAAAAGCTAAGGGAGGTAATGAATGTAACAAACATGTTTCTTCAGCTATTTTGTAGTGTAACTGTTCTGTGTTAATTAAATGGGAGTGAGAGCTACCATGACCTTTGGGTACTTCATAGATCTAGAAGAAAGAAGAAAAAAATTGAATTCCAGTGACTGTTGGTGTATCATAGTATTTCCATACAGCCTTTGCAAGTGTCAGATGTTATTGCTTGTTCTAGTGAGTCCTGTATGTGACTCTTCTTCAACTCCTCTGTCACTCTATGACTGGGTAATTGGATTATAGTAGCACTTGTCGACGATATTGATGACCAGATTTTTCAGGCTTGCAATAATCTATATAATATATCTATTTTACAACATTCAGTGGGCAAATACAGTACAGTTGGCTGAGGCAGATTTTGCACTATTGCCCTCCCTGCTAGCCGATATTTTTGGTGCAATTTGCTGAGACAGAGTAACTTGACCCTTTGACCGAAAATAGACAAGCTTCAGCATTTTATGACCAGAATATCCTTTACTGGAAACCTGCGGCCTTTTTATACATCTTGATGTAATACAGAAGTAAATCTGATACTGCAGAAGCAAGAATGAAGGAGATAGGCCCGTGAAAATACATCTAAATAAAAGTATCTTGCAAAATATACCTGCAGGCACAAGTAAGATTACCTTAAACATTGAAGAAGAATGACATTTCAGATTATTTTGAAATCAAGGTGGAAAAAGCTGGACTTGTAGTTATTCCAAATGCTGCCTTGATTTCTTCTATTAACAATCCTGGGTTACTTCCTGCAAAACTGAAGTATGATATGTGAAGGACTTAGTTTTGGGGATTTTTTAGTTTTTGAGCATTAATAGTGCTCAGTTTTTTTGTGCACTTGGAGGCACACATTGTACTGCTCTGCCAATGGGACACTTCTAGGACCCCAGGAGCTTCAGATTCACTTGTAGATGGCAGAAGGGGATTTGCAGCAAGAAGTTCTTGTCTGCCTATTTTTTTTCTTGTTTTATTTTTGTGAAGATAAACTATACTGCTTTTTTTTTTTTTGGTGATGATTAAGTTTTTTCACTTTTTCCCTAGGTAAGTAAAAAGAAGAATGTAACGGGAGCTGAAGAAGGGGTTTGCTTGGGTATTTTTTCAGTATAACTTTAGCCTTAACAAGAAAAGAGGTCTAAGTGTATGAAATCTCTGGATTTGGTGAAGAGTTAGAAAAAAATAGAGGCTTAGATAGGCTTTAGGGAAGAAGTCTTAAACTGTTGCCATAAAATCGTATAGGTTGGTAAAGACCTTTAAGCTCATGGAGTCCAATGCTTTTTTTCCCATCTGTTCCCTGTCCAACAGCTGCTCAATTCCATAACTACCTGAAGTCAGTTGGCTCTTGCAGACCTTGTGTACTTGTCAGCACTGCCCATCCCCATTCTGAACAGCAAGACCTCCTTCCTACTCACACACTGTCTGGAACCAGAAACCTTCTTATCCCTGAAAGGACCTGGCCCAGGAGTTTCAACCAGAGAGCGCTTCCCAGTGAGACATGATCCCTCTGCAGATGTGATTGCCACTGCTTCCTTTTTCAAAACTAGAATGAATCAGGAAATAGCAACCACCTTTATCATTTAATGTTCTAGAGCAGACAAATATAGGAATGCCCAAAGCAGGCATTAATACTTTGAGTGGAGTCATAAAAACTGGGGGAGTGGTGAAACAAACTCCATAGGAGAAAGCCTAGACTAAGTACACTCATTAAAAATGCAGTTACATGAACTCATTAATGTAGACATTGTGCTGCAAGAGGAGATCCCTTGCAGATTACTGACTTGGAGGGTAGAGCTTGATTATGTAGCTGGTGGGGCTGTGTCTTTGGAAAGAGAGAAGGGTGTGGCCACGTTGTCAGATGGTTTGATAACGCTTTGGAACTGATTGTTCCTGAATTCTCATTCATTGCTTTCAGGATATGTTTTTTTGCTTTTATTTTTTAAATACCAAGTAGTTGACACTCGCCCTGGGCTCACCCTTCCCTTCTTTGCTACAAGTCCCTAGTTATTCTTTCTGTCCTTAGGAATATTGTGGTGTTGAGGGTGGAGGGTGGGTTTTTTTTTCTGCTCCATTTCCCCTCCCCATCACATGGAAAGGGTTACTAGGGATATTTGTATGAGCATTTAAAGTTCTCTGCCTCTCTTCTTGCACTGTGTGATGCTTCTGAAAAAGTACATTTCACTCCTGAGCCCAGTTGCGTAGCTCTTTCTTCAGATCCAGCTCTAGATCATACTTTTATTATGCATTGGAAGCGTTATCTAATTGAGGCTATGAATTACGAGTCCTGGCCTGGTGGTGCTGTTTTCAGCATAGGGAGGTTGAGCAGACTATGAAGTGCAGAGAGTATATTCTGCTTGTTAGGGTAGTGGCATTCATTGTTCTGAAACACGGTGGCAGGAAAACTTCTCTTGATATGAAGTGTCTTGTTAACAAGGTTGTCTGCTGAACTGAGAAGAAGGAATTGACCTCAATTCAAGGAGTAAGACGGGCTGTGAATCAGGAATCTTAATCACAATGTCCTGGAAGAAAGTGAAGAAAGACTGCAAATAGCTTGTCATAATGGATTTACATCCACAGGATAACTATGCTTTAAAAACAAGCCAAAAACCCACAAAGTAATCTTGCTCTAATTTGGAATGGGGGGAGCTGTTCAACATTAGTTTTGCTGATACCTGCACATTGTAATGTTAATGTACTTAACGTATTTAGTCATGTGGAAAAAAAAACATGGAATTGCCATTAGTACATCTCCTTAATGACTTTCTGTGCTAACTAACATAGCTGTGTTTATTTCCCTAGATAGGACACTTGCAATGTATTTTGGGAATATAAATAAAAAATGTCTGTTCGCTATTCAGTTTTGCAAACCATTTCCCATGGTGATTTTTAAGTGGTGTCCCTGTCTGAAGGCTGTTTCCTCTCTGCACATTTCTAGTTCTGTCTCTTTAAAAAGGAGAAACAGCTTGTCCTATAAATATTAGAAGTCATTTCTGTTTCACTGTATACTTATTTTTTTCCTTTTCTTTTCCTTAGGCAAATAAGAAACTGAGCATGGAAAACAATAGCCTTTTAAGAGAGAATTTGCGACTAAAAGCTGAAGTTGATAGTAGATCACCTCAAAAGTATGTGAATATTTTAAAAGCTACTATCTTTTATTTATAGACTGTTTAACTGTTGTAGCTCTGTTTAACCTAAAACTGTGGTGGTGTACATGGTGTTGCATTTGTGTCTCCAGGTAGACTTTGGAATTTTTATCCTCATGGACTTAGGTGAAAAATAAAACTTATAAAATAACAGCAAGTGGGTGAGAAATCACAGTAAGTCCACAGTGAAGGAATATGACTTGACTACAAGTGCTGTTTCTTTTGTTATGTGGTCAGTATTCAAGTACTGGATTCATTAGTTGAATTTCACAGTTAAGTTGTTATGGGGAAATGTCTAAATCTGGTATATGGTCAAAGTAGAAGGTCTCTTACTTAAGTGCAAATATTTTGGTTGCTTATGTTTGTTTTGTTCTTCCTTTTGATACTTTCAAGGTTTGTTTGTGGGCTTGTGCTCCTTGTTTAAGGAAGGTTCCTGATAGCTTTGTCTCTGGGCAACATGTGTAGAATTGAGCTTCTGCAGCATGAGAACATCATTCCCAGAACTGACATCCATGTTTAATGCTCTGTTTTGAGCAGTTAAAACACCAATGACAATACCCTCAAAAAGCAAAAACTTTGCCATACTCATTAGAGACGTGTTCTAAGATACCTCTTCTTGGAAGTACTTTGAGAAGCAATATATTTATATTTTTAAAGTTCTTTTCCTTTATTTCATTGGTTTCTACTCTCATTTGTTTAGATACTAAAAAGCTAATAGCAATATTGGTCAAAGGTTTATACAGAGCTTTTGAGGAAGGGGACTGGGAGGCTCCTGTGTAATATGAGAAGAAAGCTCTCTGGGTTTTGTTCTAGTTCTGGCAACACACCTGCTGGAAGATAAAATTCATCCTTATAGAAGAGCTTGTTTGCCAGACTGCTTGTCAGTAGAGACAACAGGAAAGAAGATGAATGATCCTTGGGTTGTGACTACATGAAAGCACATTGTATCCTGAAGTCCCCTAATAAGATAGAGCCCTGTTTAAGGCCTTGGCAATGGCTTTTGTGGCATGGAGTATCTTTTCCCATAAGACTCAAGAGTGAGTTGGCAAGGATGGCAGACTTAAAAAGTAAATAGCTATAACTAAATAAATCCTAGAAGAGAAGAGCTAGAAGAGACCAGATAACCTAATTTGATTTTTACTTTTCTGATATCAGGTAAACTCCCCAGTGGAGATAATTTCCCTTTCTTCTAGCTTGTGCATGCTCTACTGTTGTTGCCTAAAACAATAGCATGTCACTTTCTGCTTTAGAAGCCCAGTTATAGCCAAGTATTATTACAAATTGGACAGTGTCAGTGTCTGTCTTGCAATCTAGATGTCCACTAGATTGGCCTGTATCTCTGCTATTTTTTTATTGTTATTATTTTTTTAGTTTATTGAACAAATTCCATATCCTGCCTGCCTCTTGGGAATTATCTTTGGCCCATGCTAACTCTAGAGCTGTGCATAGGATTTAGGACATGAATCAGGCTTAAACTGGGGTAGGAGCAGTTCAAACACTTCAGGAGTTTGAATTTCTGTACCCTGACTCTGCTATATTGAGTCTTGCCTTTGCTTTGAGCCCAGTGGTGTGCTACAAGAATTGTACGTAAGTACATGCAAGGAAAAACTTGTCCTTGAAGAAACCATTCAGCACATTAAATTTAGCAGTTTGGATTCATCCATTCATTCCTGATCTCATCTTACAGACTGCATTTGTCCAGGTCTTTTAGATTCATGCCACTTGAGGGAAAAGGTGAACTCGTGTTTCTTCGGTTTTGCTCTGCACTCAAGAATCTCCAGTGTCTGTGGTTTCCTGAAGTCATAATGCTTAGAACTGGTTCTAGACTATGAGTGAAGTGTTGGTAGCACTAACTAGAGCAGAAAAATTGTCTTCTGTCTTCTACAACATACTATGTCAGGATCTTGCAATGCCTTTTTTGTTGTTTCCTTTTACCTGACACTTCTAATACAAGGACCAGTACCAGTTCTGCCAAATTGCTATTGGAAAAAGGTAACTTCCTGCCTCATTTTTCATTTGTGCTTTTAATGTCTCCTTTCAAAGTGTAGGAATTAACCCATTTATTGGCTTTCTGCAGGGTGATGTTTTGATGCATATCTTTCAAATCCCAGGTACATCTTCCAGATGGTGAAAAGTGTCTCCCATCTTAATGTTGTTAGCAGAATTTTTATATTTTAAGTTTTAAATGACCACATTCTTATGGTCATTAGTCTGGTTGATACCCAGATCAGACCTAACATCAAGACATTTTTTAAATGATCTTTCAGCTCTGATTGCAAACTTTGATAATATTTAAAGGGTTTTTCAGCTAGGCTTCAGACTTTAAAAAGGATTTGCAATTAAAGGATTTTTTAACTTGCTTAAAATCAGAAATGGAGGCATAAGCATTGGAGCCCAACAATGTCATGGATTTGCCAATATAGTGTTCCAAAGTGTGCTTTATTCAGAAGTTTTCATAAGGTAAGTTTTGGAAAAGTTTCTGAATAGGTCTCTAGTGCAATTTAAAATAGCTACTGAATTGGATTTTTGTAATTTAGTGTCACCACTGTTGTTTCATTTTTCATATATTCCTTAGCTTCAGATTCCCAGGTACAGATTCATGCTTAAACAACTAAAGTAACTAAATAAAGCTGGTATAAAAGTATTTTGTAAAGATTTTGTCAGTATTAAGTTCCTATACCCAAAATGTGGTTCGTTTTGTGCATGATGACATTGAAGCTAAATAGAATAACACAAATTGTTTTAGTGGACTTCACTTTACAGAAGGGGGAACACTAATGGCAGGTGAATGATTGCTTTGTAACACAGACTCTACCTCTTGTATCACAGGGAAAAGTATAATTTGCCTTCTTCAGTGGTCAATAAAAAACTTTTCCTTTTATCATGGACTGTTTTTTCTTTGTTCTTATCCATTAAAACCTGCTGGAAAATGTCATGTATGTCAATAAAATCGATATTTCAGCCATGATAGGAATTTTTATACATTTTAAACTGACTATGCTGATTTATTGATTAGCTTTTTATTTTTTTCCTCAAAACATTTTTGAGACTAGACATTCATTAGAATACCATACCATCATATAGTTGGGACACAGGTCTGAAAGGCAAATGAGGGTAAGTTTCTTGCTCTGATTCTTACCAAAGACCTGCATTAATCTTCCATTTCTCAGGCAGATCAGACTGATTGGTTGGTGGTTGTTGTTTGTTCTTTGTTTACATTTTCTCCTGATGAATTTTCAGCAACTTCTGCTTTCCCAATACAGAACAAAAAAAACTTCTAAAACTTAAGTTTTGCAGGATAATAAAGCCCTATTACTTCCAGCTCTACTTGAAATAGAAAACTGTTAGGTCTATTGGCAGGGCGCAGTGGATCTAAAAGCGTTTTTGGCAAATGGATGTTTGCTTTTTACCTGAAGGAAAATAACTAGCAAGTCCATCTACTCCAGGGTATAGTGTATTTTATGAATGGTTAGATTCAAATTGGTTTGAACCAGACTTCCAGGCTTCCTAGGAGTCTTTTCCCTAAATATTTAATTCCTTCTGCCAGTTAAAATCCCAGTCTGAAAAACAATCTGTAACATGCATAAAATTGTTCCATTATCTCTTTTCTCTGGTTTTGTGAGTTGTTTTATTGTTGCAGTTTGGTGGAGGGGGAGAGGAGCAGTTCTTCTTCTTCTTCAGTTTTGCTGTTTATCTTGTCTAGATTTGTGACTTCAGGTACACTGAAATCTAAAGCTGTTGACTTTCTAGGTCATTATTTACAACATTCAATTTTTACCTAACTCAAATATTTCTGCACACACCAGACTGTTAAATTCAGTCTGCATTTCACTGGGCCTCCAAATAGGCTACCAAAAACCTGTGTTCAGAGTGCAGAGGGTAAGAACTTTTCTGTCTTCCCTGATAGAAAACTGGGCTACAGTCTCACCTCTCTGCAGAGGTTTGCTGGTCCAGAGGAGTGACCATTTTCAAAGACTAGCTGCAGTGTGGCCTTAAAAGTAAAGTAGGGGAAGGTAGCATATAATACCCTTCAAAACAATTCTGAGTTCTTGAGTCATAGCATTAAATCCTGAGAAAGTGCCCACTTCAGGCATGAAGATCGAACCCTCAGGCAGATGGCTAAAAACATTCAGATCATGCTCTGGTTTTGTGGGTTTTACAGTAGGGTTGGGTGTTTTTTTAGTAGTTCTGAAGTAATTCTTTCTAGCTTCTGCTATTTGCTGACCCTGGTGATAATCTACCTTTCTTACAAGGAGAACCAGTGATGATTCACTGATAGATGTTAAAATGCTTGGAGAGGCTTGCATATTTGTCTAAATTCAGCCAATTCCCTACATGAAAGTGGAAGATCACTTCAAAGAAAGTACCTGACTTGTCAGTTCCCAATGGACAGTATGTCTTGACTTTTTGTGGGTTTTTTTTTTTTGCTGGCTAGGAAAAGGCCCTCATCTGACAGTAACTATTTTTTACTTCTCATGTCTATGCAAATATGACATACTTTTAAGACAGTTGTATAAAATGTATAAAATTACCTGGGATGTTGCCAAGATGCTTCTACAGATCACCTTTCATAGGTGATGTAGAAGAGAATTGCAGAACTTGTACACCTGGTAAATGATACCACCAAATAACTGTAGCAACTAGCAGGTCTTTCAGCTGGTTTGTTTTTGAATTTCCTGCCTTTCTTCCCATCTAACTGCAGAACCCAAGGCAAAAATGTATATCTGAATGGTGGGACTGGGTTTGCTTGTACACTCTGGCATTGCCCTTGTCTCTAACTATAATAAGCCCTGACTTGTACCTTGTCATTTTCCACTTTTCACTCTTTGTTTCTTTTGGAGGATGGATCATGCTCATGCATCCTGAACTGCAGGGCAGTTCCCAGCCTGGGCAATCAGGTGATTAGAACTGGAGAGTCAATTTCCATAGCACTCCTGCAGCCCCAGTCTTCAGGAAGTGATTATACAGAAAAACTGTTTGTCACAGCTGCTTGTTGTCCAGAAAGAGAAGAGTTTGTATGGGGTTGTGTGGTTTTAAACTGACTCAAGGGCTCAACCAGGCACATGTGCAGTTAGTGGTCACTGATGCGTAAAATAAAATCCTAAAGCTGAATTTGCAGAACTGATAGATAAGAAGAGGAGGAAGATACAACTGAAAAAAATTGTTCTTCAGCTTCCCAAACTGTTTCTAAATGGACTTCTTCAGAAGTTGTTGTGGTTTAACCCCAGGCAGCAACTAAGCCCCACAAAGCCTCTCACTCACTCCCCTCTCAGAGTAGAGAAGCAGAAAAGTAAAAGTGAAAAAACACATGGGTTGAGATAAAAGACAGTTGGAAAGAAAAGCTGTGCACAAGCAAAGCAAACCAAGGAATTCATTCACCACTTCCCACAGACAGATAGGTGTTCAGATGTCTCCAGGAAAATGGGTCTCCATCACTGCCTAACAGTGACTTCAGAAAACAAACACGGTCACTCAGAATATCCCACCTTTACTTCTTCTTTTCCCAGCTTTTTATTCTGAACATAATGAGTTAATGGTCTGGAATATCCCTTTGGTATGTTGGGATCAGCTGCTCCGGCTGTGTCCCTTCCCACCTTCCTGTGTACCCCCAGCCTCCTCTCTGGTGGGTTGAGAGGCAGAAGATGCCTTGACTCTGTTGTAAGAACTGCACAGGAGCAATTAAACATCCCTGTGTTATCAGAATTGTTTCCATCACATATCCAAAACATAGCCCCTAGTGAAGAAAAGCAACTGTATCCCAGATAAAAGCAGGATAGGAGTGCTCAAATATAACTGAGGGAGCAGTTGTGGAATAATGCAAAGGAGGGTGACTCCAACAATGTTAGTTCTTGCTCACTGTAGGTGAGAGATGACTGCAGCTTTCCATTTGGTATTGAGTTAGAATCATGCTGGGACAAGAAAAGGGACTCCTGAGTGCAGAAAGATCCTGAAATATGAGCTTCAAATGTTCAAGACATCCAGTGTCACTTCAAATATTATATCCAGTACACATTCCTGGGGCTGGTAGCTGTGATACAGGGTCTGTAGAGTCATCCTTCCAGAGTGATATCTGGGGGCCAGCAGTCATGTAAAAGGTTTTTTAGGTGCTGTAAATATTGTTAGGTGTCTGTGTTGAAGAATCCACACCCCACCTGAAATGTGTTCCTGTTCACTTTATGAGTGATGATTTATTTTTCTGGGCTTGCAGTTTTCTATATGAAGGATGTGCTTGAAATGCAGTGAGATCCAAAGTCATTGTTTCAGTGATATGACTAAAGAACAAGACCCTAACACTCAAAAGTCTGTCCATCTGTAAGGATATGGCTTTCCTTTTGGTATGTGTGCACTCTTTACCTCATGTATACTAAATACCTTAACTTCTACTGAAGAATTTATCACCTTGTTACCAAGTGTGAAATAATTCAAATACTTCAGGAAATATAATTTGTCTAAATTGTCAGGTGAAACATAAATGTATTTTCATGTAACTGTATTGCATTCTGTTGTTATTATCATAAGACTGTAATTTTTTGGCTATAGCACAGCTCACTGTACATCTTCAGGGAAAAGAAGAAATCTCTTATGAGTGGTTTCAATTGGGGAGGTAGGGAGGGTTCTGGTTTCTTTAACCAAAATATGAATGTTTTTAAACTCTCTTCTGACTTGCTAGATCAATCACTTAAAGCACCTATATCTGGAATAATTGGCTGTCTTAAAAATCTGTGTGCCTGAAAATTTAGGAAATAAATGTATGCAAGTCTTAAAGCAGGAACAGAGAGCAACTACTGTTCTAATGCCTAACTGCAGAAGTAACTTTGTAAGCAGCTTGTCATATGTTACATTTCTGAAAACCAAAATTCCAAAGCACATCCCTCTGCAACAATTAACATATTAGTGATGCTATTTGCCTTTGAACAACATACTGTATTTTTTTAACCTGAGGACACTTGTTATAAAAGTTACACTTGAGAATACAGTGCTTCTTCCTCATAAGCAAATCTCAGGCTGTCACTAATGCTATTTGCATTAAATAAACATATTACACCATTCTTCCATTAAAAAGGAATTACCAGGTATGCATATAAATGTAAACATGTTTTAATTTTTATGTCAGCATGTCTGTTACAGCAGACTGCAGAAAATCTTGCTTATTTTACAGAAGCATTTTTCCCTTTCTCTCACTTGGCTATTCAGCTAAGTTGTATTTTTGCATAATCTTTCTGTCTTTTAATGAGGAGTGTAGAATTTGCTCCTGTAAGACTGTGTGAATAAGTCTGTTAGAGAAAGGCAAAATAAATACTTTTGGATTACCTTAGGATGTGGGAAAGGTCTTGCTTGGGCCCTGCTGTGATACAGACTCCTTCCATATATTAAGCCAAAATCTATGTTCCTTTAACTGAAGGAGGAAATAAGCCAAAATATTGTTGTATATAAGGATGCTTATTCCCCTGAAAATATAATGGAAACATTCTTGAGCTGTGATTCTGCTTTTGCCTAGTATCATAGGGGAGAGAGAAAATCTTCTGTGCCTTTTTTCCTATTTCCTTCTTATGTGCAGCTAGAAATGGACTAACTGCTATAAGCAATTGGGAAAACTTGTTTTCTAGAGTGTAAGCAGATGAAAAATGGTCTGTCTTCTTTTTTTATTAAGGTGAAGATAATTGGTTAGAGGTACTGTGGAGGTGAAAGGGTCCTTGCCTCAATCGAGTTGCAGTCCAGCTAGCTTCTTTTAGGGGAAAAGAGAAATCTTACTAAATATAAAACTTCTCCTTTGCCATTTCTTGTCTAAAAGGAAGTGAGTGGCATGCATCAAACCTGTGTGAAGCTTAGGCTGATCTGATTTAAAAAGGGGTCTGCTAGCTGTGACACAAGTGACTTAGGCTCTTGTGTGAATCTCATCCATCACTGAACCATCTACACCAAAGTCTTCAGAGTTCTTTAAACATGCAAAAGCAGTTGAACAGTGAAATACATCAGTAGATCTGGTCACTCCTGCCCAATTTTTTGGGACTTATGATAGCCCTTATTGCTTTCCCCAGCTGTCCAGTTAATTGTATTGCAGATGTCAGCATACAGCAGCTTCCTGCTCCTTCAGGCTCACGACTTGAAGAAACAGAATATGGTTTGATTTTTTGCTGGAAATGCATGCATGGATCCACGGTTGTTTTTCCCAGCATAGTTGCAGGCCACAGATGCACCACCTTCAGATTTCACTGATCCAAGAGTTGCAGTGGGAGCATTTTGTGAAGAGGTGAGGTGAGAGAATGGGGAAAATGGAATATAAATTCAGTATGACTCTGAGGGAGGGACAGGCAGACAGACAAAAGAAAACATAGAAATTTCAGGCAATGTTTGTGCTGAAAGAGTAAATATAAACCTGTGCTGTAACATGGACCTGCAAGATGGAAAATAGAAATTCAGTATAAGCTCACATATAGAATTATCCTTTCTTTGTGATGTAAAATCTAATTTGTCAGAGTTGTAGGGTGGCTGCAGGTCCTTCCCTCCTTTCTAAAAATATGAGAACTTTAATTGTTTTTTCTTTCTGTAAATTGAAAGCCTTGAATAGATCAGGGAATTCCCTGGTGCTCACCTGTCAGTGACAGGTTAGAATTAGTCAGGGCATATAGCTGAAACTGTCACCTGCCCTCTGGGGAAGGTCAGTCTTGAAAGCTGGTGGAGGATGAGGGGAAGGTGAGTCCATATCTTGGCAGTTGAAAATGTGCTGAAGCTGGAAACCCCATGAGCACACAAGTTTCACAAACCACAAGCAGCAGGTTTTTGTATTGGAATCAAGATAGAAATCAGATTGTTCTGGTTGTAAAGCTCAGAAAAACAAGTGACTCAAAGTAAGTGGATATACCATCCACAGGATGGGTGAGGAAAAGCTGTATATCTAACGGGAACATAATTGAAATGGTCTATATATGTATTTAAACCACCTCAAAGGACTAATGTAATTTCGGCATTTCATATCAGCATTTTGTTTTTGACAAGGTGACATTGTGAAAGAAATGTATTGTAAAACACTGCTGTACTGTAGGAAAATGATTGAATGTAAATATTTCAAGATGTGGACCACTGTTCAAATGTTATCATAAATCTTTGCCATTGTTTTAGGGGATAATTCTTCATGCATATTTGAGTTGAATTGATAGAACCAGCCCCTGGAAGGGTAATCTGCTTGTTATTGCCTTGCTACCACTAATACTTTAATTTTGTCTTTTCATGTATCACCTCCACCTGTATGTTATTTGTGATAATTTCAGTATTTTTTTTAATAACTAGCAGAGAAAAGTTCTGAGTTTTGTTTTCAAATTAACAGAGTGTTTAATAGCTTTGTTCTGTCTTGAAATGAACTTGCAAACCTTCATGAGAAAGGTTTCTTTTTCCAGGTTAATGTTTTCTTTCTTTTTTACTTATTGCAGGTTTGGTAGGTTTACAGTAGCTGCACTTCATTCCAAAGTGGAACAAAGTGAACGTGAAATGAACCGTCTGAAAAAGGCACTGGAAAGAAGTGATAAATACATAGAAGAAATAGAGTGTCAGCTTTTGCAGCTGAAAAATGCAGGCAAAGGAAGCCAGACAGGGAGTGCTGTTGGTGAGAGAGCGCTTTCCACAGATGCTGAAGGAGGTGAGAGCAGTGAAGATACAACGCGTTTGAAAACCCAAGCTGAGGAGGAAAAGGCTTTGAATACCAGTCAAAGTCCTGACAGTCTTGAGCTGCCAGGTGGTGGAACTTGTTTAAGCTCTTCTAGTCAAGATGGCTTGAATAGCTCAAATACCCAATGTGGCCCAAAGAAAGAACTGTTTCCAGGATGTCACAGGGTTCTCCTGGATGAAAATAGTACAAATATGGATGCCTGCTTAGAAGACCAGTGGAATAAAATTGAGGAATGTACCCCATACAAAGATGAAGAACTTTATGATCTTCCACCACCATGCACTCCTTTTCTGTCTCTCAGTCGCCTTCAGTTGAACACTCCTGATGGAAAAGAAAATGCAAGAAAACCATCAACGTTCCTGAGAAAACTGAAATTTGAAGAGTTTCATGACACTTCAGATGATGGCAGCAAAGATTCTTCGGAGCACAGCACAAGCAGCTGTAATAGCGAAAAGAAGCTAAACTGTTTTACTACAGGAAAATCAGGGGTTTGGGGCACCTGCCCAACAAATTTTGCTGAGAACTTAGGTTTTGATGGATCAGAGCAAAATTCAGTAGCTGGTCAGTCAGATGAGACAACAGCAAAGTGCAGTGATAAAACAAGTTCTTGCTTATCTAAGAGGTTACATAGTCTCTGCTCTTCCGAAATGAACCGCACAAGAACCTCCAGCGAGACCTCTATGGATGCTGCCTACCTCGATAAAATTTCTGAGTTGGACTCAATGATGTCTGAGTCAGACAACAGCAAGAGCCCGTGCTATAATTTCAAGCCCTCTGATCTTGACGGTTCTTCAAAGTCAACAGAGTGCGCTAAACTTCTGAATGGAACCGAGAAGAATCTGGAAGAGATGAACGAGGAGCAGAGTATGAAGTGCCCAGAGACAAGTGATCTGGCAGCTGACAGAACTGGCTGGAAACCTGCTATGTTTTCCAACCTCTCTCCGTCTGACCTAGATATGAATGACCACTTTCCACTGTTTACAGGCCAAAATGTAGTGGCTAATGATGCCAAACCTCCCAACTCTTTATTTCAAAGGGACTTTTCCCCAAATGTACTGTTCAGTAACTCACAAAGATTGTTTGAGGAACAAAAGTTTGGTTCATGTTTTTTAAAGATGTCAACTGATTTGCAAAGTCAGATTAATCCTCCTTGGATGTCTTCCTTTACAGCTGAAAGGAAAAATAAAAATGTCAGTCAGTCAACGAAGAGGAAAATTCAAAACAGCCTTTCCAGTGCTAGTCCATCAAAAACCACCAAAAACTGATTCTGCTTGGAAATCAAACGTGACTCAAAGTTGTAAACCTGCAAATGTTTAATATTTACAGGTGAACTTAATTTTTAATGACTTCCATGCAATCTGATCCTGTCGTTTTCAACTATGTGAAAAATTCTCCTGCCCATTGCAAACTGTTTCCCAAGGAAGAGCCTTTCCAGATTCTTTTCTTTGACTGGGCATTTTATTTACCTGAGGGCTTGGGAGTTTTCATGCTCTTTAAGTTTTCAGATTACGTGCTCTTCCAATTGTGAGCGCAGCTAATGGCTCCTTGACAGTTCTAAGTGGTCTTGTCAAATTAGTCATTTATGTAAGAATTAGTTTTAAAGGTTACGTTTCCCATTCCTAAAGATTGCATTTTGTGCATGTAAGGCAGCTACTAGCCATATATCCTATGGATTCATGAAATTGCTATCAAACAATGTCAGTTTTGCCATAAAACTTGCCTCCCAGAGGAAAAGTTCCTGCTTGGACTGTTTCATAGCACTGTACTGTACTGTACTGAAACTCTTGTTTTACATGGGTGTGAGGTTGCAGCCCCTTTCTTTTCAGGGGGTCAGAGCACTTCAGTTAGAAAACATCACAGCTTTAACACTGCAATTATGGTTTGTCTCTTTTTGAAGTTAAGCACAATTTTTAATTTAGTTCCTAAAAATCATTGTTATTCTAAATGTGTTTAGTATGCCTGTATAGACCATAAAAATGGGTTTGTATGCTAATGATTTGTTTACCTAATGTGCACTGAACATCTTACATTAATACTGTACCATTTTACATTAATACTGCATGCTTTTCTATGTGAATTGAATAAAACATGTTATAAGCACTGTAATCCTTGATGTTGCCTCAAATATTGAATTAGCAAAAAAAAAAAAAAAAACAACAAAAAAATCTCCCTTTCTCCTCCTTGTTAGACATACTACCATTCCAGTGTCAGCATCGATACAGTTGATGGAAATGGCTTTCGGCCTCTCTGGAGGTGACTCTTCCATAAAGTATTGCATAGGTCAACATAATGTGATGGCCTGCTACAGGCAGGAGACCTAATTAAGCAGCAGAGCAAAATTGGTTTCTTTGCATTATTGTGTTTTAAGTTTTTTTAAGGCCATATTTAATTACAAGATGCAGGGGTTTTTTCTTTCTGCATAGGCCTCTGATGGCATTTCTTAGAAACAGATGTCCTCACTTCATCAATACCTATGATATGAAAAATCCATACCCTGCCTTTTGTCCCTTTGGAAAAGAGTGATAGCTACTTGGAAAATTTCAATAGACTGGCTCATCTTGAAGAGTTTACTTCTGTAAGCTATTTGAACAAGAACTACACTTCACTTTGTAATGTGAGCATGCTTTTGTGCAATTGATGTGTTCATTCTGAACTGGGACTTTTCTTTTTTGAGCTTTACCAAAAATTCATCATTCAAGCCATACATGCAAGGATCCTTTCATTGTGACAGGCAGGATGGCATTATGCTTGCATATACTGCTTTCAATATACCACCTGAATTTTAATCTTCACAGAAAAATCTAGTTGTTCAATTTAAATATATTTTTCAGACATTAGGGAGCTCTCAAAATCATCTGGAAGTTATCTGTTACTTGATGTGACTAGTTTTACTAAAAGTCAAAAATCACTGCCTTGCTACAACTCTTTGGGAGAAGAGACAAACACTTTATTAAAACATCCTTGTGTTGCAGAGCAATCACAAACACACAGTAAGTGCTGTATGTTGTGGGTTTGTTTTGTGGTGGCATGGGGGGAATGAATTTATGGGCTTCATTTTATACTCTGATTTTTCATGTTCCAGTTACAGAAGCATGAATACAACTGGTGTCATGCCTGAAATCAAAGTAGAATAAAGGAAAATGGAGTTTTTTTCATGTTACTTGTCCTTTGAGCAGGAACAGCACGTACAGGCTTGCTTTTCAATACAGATGTTTTAACCGCACGTGTCTTGCAGTTTGAATGAATAGAAGAGCCAAGCCTAAGGTTAAAAAGGTTGCATTCCTTTAGGCTTAAAATTTGGTAGTGTGATCAGTGCAATATCAAGTCCAAAATTTCAGCTATATGTAATGACTGCTGTTTCTTCACATATAAATTTCTCAGCCTTACACAGGGTTTGAGTTCTCCAGGCTGCATTCTGTTGATGCTGTGCTTGCTTAATCTCCTTCTACACTTGATAAAATGTCCTAAACTAGATCTCATTGCTGTTAATTTTTGATGGTGGTTACCTAGTTATGTAGTAATGTGGAACTGGAATACACAACATCTGAAACTTTACTGTTCGAATTTTTATTAAGACAATAGACATTTCCAAGTCATGTACAGATAAGATCTATGATGTCTAATGATATTTTATAGCTCATAAAATTTTTACTTCATCTAATAATACCTACTGTACTAAATACAAGGCAATTTGCAGATTTTAACACATGAGAATGCTCTCCAGGGCTATAAGTAGCTCAGGAAAGTGAGCTTGCTACTAGCCTAAGTTTGTTGTTAGTGAAATCTTTTGGGTCATTTATAAGACCAGGAATGCTAAGGTCAGGGTTTTACTTAGTTCTCCACAGTTTTACCTGTACAAAGTCTGGCAAGTGACCTGGTTATCCATCATTTCCTAAAGGCCTTGTGAGAGTCCATTTCTGCTTGTTATTGCTTCCTTGGGTGAGGAGACACCAGAATAGCTGTGCCTACCAGCACCAGATACTGACTTGGGCTGTGTTTGGTTTAAAATGTGCTCTCTTGGCTCTTCCTAGAGAACCTTTAGCAAGGGAGCAAGGGGTATAATGCATAGCTTGTATATGCAGTACAAGGTGTGCTAACTTGGTCTCACATCCTTCAACCTTCTCCATTTCTCACCTGTTTCCTCCACCCAATAATGCCCTTTCAGGCATTTTAAACTGAGTCTGATCGTAATTCTTGCACAGCATCCAAGTCATGCCTCTGACTCCCAGCAGCTGTAGGCTTGAAATACAGTTCTTACACACCTCTTTTGTGTGTGGTTATGGTTAAAGTTTTGCAAACTGTGGACACTCCTTCCTTGCTAATTTTTGGCCTAAGACCATCCCCATGTAAATGGACTAAGGCTTCTATGCTTCTTCCTTCTCAGGTTTGAACCGAGAAAAAGCAGCTCTGAGGTAATTCATTATGGGGGTGTGTGGTTATTCCAAGGATTGCCCCTCTGGCTACTAATCCAGGTCCAGCCCTTCTTGTGCCTTGATGCCTTACAGCAGCCCTCAACTGCTGTGGCTAAGCCACCTGCTTGTTAGGCCTGGCCTAAAGGGCTGGCCTGTCTATCCTGCCTTTGTGGCCCAGCCCTGAGTTACTGCCTCAGTGTCCCTCAGCCCTAACAGGAAAAGCCATCTTCGTTAGCTGAAGGGTGGAGGGAAAAGCAGGGCTGGCAGAGGGCAAAGCCTGTGTGTGCTTTGGCAGCCGTGAACGCGGTGAGAGAGAACGGGAGAGTGAAGCTGGGCTGTGGAACAAATGAAGTTGAGTATTCCTGGTTTTTTCAGCTTTTCTCAGTAGAAAGCATTTTCTCCTCCCTGAAGCTCTTACAGACTGTGTGGGTGCTGTCTGCTGGTTTTCAGGGAAGCTAAGAAGGCAAGTAGCCAAGCTGCTCCTACCTAATGTTCATGGGGCCATCGGATCACAAGCCAGCAGAAAGAGTCAGGGGAGCCCAGGAACCGGATGAGAAGAGTCCCTGTCCCTTTCCCGAATCCCTCTCCCCGTGGTAACATGCCTGGAAAAGCAGTGAGGACGAGCCACAGGGCTGGGCGGCTCCGCGGCCGCCCGAATCTCCCAGAAAACGGTGTCGGGGATGCTTTTTACCCTGGCCGCCTTAGAGCCGTCTCCAGATTTTGGGCAGAGATGTGTCGGCGCTGGCTGCCAGCCAGGAAAGCGGCACGGAGCCCCTATGCCCTGCTCAGAGGGTGTCGTAGGGATGCGGCTGCCCCCTCCCTTCCCGCCCGGGGCTCGACCTCCACCTGCCCGGCCGGGGTTACGGCCCCAGCTGGGAAAGGAGGCCGGGGGAGGCCGAGGTGCCCCCTGCCCGGGGCCGCGGGCTCGCTCCTCCCCGAGCTCCCCCGCCCCACGCAAACCCTCATTGCGGCTTTTTTCCCCACCTTCACTGTTAACAAAACCCGGTGATTAAGACTCGAAACTAACAAAGAGTTTTTCTTCCACCTTAACCTTGCACACAATCCTTTAACAAATTAATTAATCCTAATGAATTAACACTTCATTTATTTAAACGCGCTACAGTTCATGAATTAAATTTTCATGCAGTGATTAAAGGCTGTTAAAATATGCATGATTTCGTTAAAATTTTATAATAAATCAGGGCAATGTGTTACATGACAAGGCAACTACTTCCCAGCCCCTCGGAAGGTGCTTTGATTCGCGCGGGGGGGCGGGGGGAGCCGAGCGCTCCGCTCCCTCTTTGGGCAGCCGAGCGGCCCCCGGAGCGCGGTGAGACGCGGCTGGAGACGGAGCCCTGTCCCCTCGGAGCCCTCTTCGTGCCTCTCTCGGGGCAGGAAGGCTGCGTTTTCCGCCTACCCCACCGAAAGGCGAGCGACCGCGGGCGCGGGTGAAAGCCAGCAGCCGGTGCAAGCCACGGAGCGGGGCTGCAAGGGAGCAGGGTCTGGGAGGGGTTTTGCTGGAGGGGCTTCTCCGTGTGCTTTTAATTCCTCCGCATCACTTGAAAGAAAGAGCGAGAAACTTTACTACCAACAGGACCTGTAGTGCTTTCCATCGGACCTCTGCCTAGCTACTCCGGTCTCCTTCCTTTCCCGAAAGGGGACGTTGTGAACTACCTTGGGACTTAAATCACCATCAAGCGTTTCAATTTTTAATACGACAACATTCTACACTTTGGCTGCAAAAGCAATTATTGCGGCTTGTACATCAGTAATTAGCAGGTCTTTGCTGATGTAAGGAAAGTCTTCATTAGGACAAGGAAATACTTTTTGTGCATTCACCCAAAGGGTTGGTTGTGTTTTGTTGTGGGTTTTGTTTTTTTTTCTTCTGAAGGTTAATTTTGATCATTTAAAGGGAAAAGAGCTTTTCCTTTAAATGGGATATTGACTTTCTGTGAACTTCTCCAAATAACACATGTACTGTAGGTTTTGTCTCAGTGCTCCCAGTTACACTCAGGGTAGGACAAGTACCGCGACTACAAAGTGTAAAGCCAACATTTGCTGAAATGAAAATATCCAGAGGGTTTAGAGTGAGCGGTGAGATCCACATTAGCTATTTTTTTTAAGTCGGGATATATAGCAAACTATGATCAGACGTTAATGGTTAATATCATAAGCTTTAGTATATTCATCTTTGGGGAATCCTAAAAAGAGAAATCAAATACAATGGGTTACAGTAATTAATTTATAAATCCTTTCACTGTGGGAATAAGGGGTTACTTTATTGCTTTCTCGAGATAGGCAGTTCAGTCAATTAAGGAATTCTGCCTATTTTTTGCATTTGAAGCCGGAGAAAACTACGGGAGACAAGTAAATGTATATATATGTAGTGCCTCCCTTGCTTTATTGAGCATCTCGGGCCATAAACGTAGGGCTACAGCATGGTCGTGTCGCCAATGAACTCGCTCCTCAAAGCCTGCGAGTTTATTGCCATCAGTATTCATGAGGCTGGACGTACCCACGAGGAATAGAAATAACAGCGAACATTAGAATAAAATCTATTACCAGGCCCGCGCGATTCTGAGCCTGGCTCAAGCCGTCTGCCCAGGGAGCTGGCAGCGTGTGGCGGGGAGAGGGGGTCACCGGGGGCTTGTGGCAAGGGGCGCTGGTGCCCGGCGGGCCCCGGGGAAGCCCCTCGGGCAGCAGCCCCGGCACTCGGTGCGGCCAAGGGAAGCAGCAGGGCAGCGCCGGAGCCGGGACCGGCTGCAGCACCGCAGGAGCGGGACTTAGGTCAGGCTGTAATTTTTATCGTTGCTTTAAAAGTTAGCGTAAAGTTAGCGCTTTAGCTCTTCAAAACACAAAAGGGTCCCGGGGACTGCGAAGAAAAGTTTTTCCTCCGGGGTTTGATAAGTGACAGACCAAACGGTGTTCCACAAAGAGCCCTCTTGTCCTCCTCTCCTGAAAGACCAGACAGGGAGAAGACCTGGCTGCAACTCCCTCAGGAGGCATCTGCCCCCGGGGGAAGCAGGGGGGAGCGGGCGGGGGCCGGCAGCAGCCGCCGCAGGAGCCGGCAGCAGCGCGCCTCCTCCTCCCCGGGGTCGGCAGGCTTCGCTCCCCGTCCCTCGGGGCCGCGAACCGGGCGGCTTCAGTGGTGGAGCGAGGAGCCCCTGACAGGGGGTGTGTCTCCAGCCGGGCGGGACTGCTTCCCACCCGGGGAATCCAGGAGCATGCATATCGCAAGCCGCAGGGACAGCCTGCCCACCTCCATCCCAGCGTTCGGAAGACACCTTGGAGGTGGGACCCTTAGAACTCCTAAAGGTTCTCACCTCCTCAGCCTCCGGCTAGCGCTGGGGGCGGAGGTGGGAGAAGGGCTGAAATCTCTGCCTTTCCGGCCTCAAAAAGTAAGCCAGTGAACAGAAGGGGTCGTTCTAAAAGTACTAGCGGAGGTTGATGCTCCTCCAGCCAAGGAGAAGGTCTCGC
This sequence comes from Notiomystis cincta, assembly GCA_013398075.1. NCBI lineage: Eukaryota > Metazoa > Chordata > Aves > Passeriformes > Notiomystidae > Notiomystis > Notiomystis cincta. The sequence continues at coordinate 58,251 of VZRX01006864.1, forward strand.
CCAGCAGCCCCTGCCACAGCCGTATGTTCCCGCTCCTCTGGTGGCTGCCTGCTCTGGCTGTCTTGTTCCTGCCGAACTTGGCCTGACAGCATCCCGGAGAGTGGGCTTCGTGCAGAGGCACACTGATAAGCGCCCATGCATCCCAAGGGGAACAGCATCCCACGCCTTCCTGCACAGGACGACGAGGACGTGATCCCCGTTACCCACCTCCCTGCCCCGCCGGCTCAGCCCAGGAGCACCGCGGCTCTGGGCTGGATCTCGCCGTGGTGGGGAACTGCAGCCTGCTCGGCTCGGGCCTTGCTCCTGGACCTGGGCACTTTTCTGCAACTTTAGTGAAAAATCGTGATGTTTCCCGCTTCTTTACTCCTCCCCATCCCTTCCCTAGGAGGGTTTCCCTTTACAATGCATGGTAGCTGAGAAGTAGCTAGAAAAGCCCATGACTTTAAAAAAAAGTCAATAAATACACATAAAGTATGATTTGTGGATTCTGATACAATGATTTCGATAAATAAGGAGAGCCCAATCCCAGTTTCAAGTTCACCCCCTTCAGAGATGAAGTTGCATTTCGCCACCCCAGGGGACACAGTAATGGATGGAGTCCTGGCTGCCTCTCACACAAGTAATTGGCAGACGTTCCCTCCTTCCTCCTGGACTGGCTGGGGAGCTGGGGAAAGCCTTATGAAGACAAATGTGGGCTTCACTTGGGGTTGTGGTGTGTGCTGTGTGTGCGCGTGTGTGTTTTCCTGCGTGACCTTTCGGCTGTGTTTATGCGCATAAATAAGAGGCGTTCAGCAGAAACAGAACAATTCCGATGCACTCCCAGGCTGTCACATCCCTGATCCAAACTCCCCACTGCCTCCCCGCTGCCTGCTTGCCTGCAGCCCTGCTGAAACAAACAAGGAGGCATCTGGTCGGCCACCGAGGGACGGCTCCAGCGTGCCCCAAGGGACAGGATTCACCTTGGGCCGTTCGCTAAGGATTCCTACCAATCTCACAGGCACAGCAGCAGACTCACCCCTTCCATAATTCTGCCTCTGACTTCATAAGCAACTACAAGAAAAAGTAGGATCTACTCTAAAACGGGACGGAAATCCCCAATCACTCGTAGTATCAAGAGTGTGAGTCCTTAAGTGTTTGATTCAAAGGCAAGAGTATTCTAAGGATAAACCAGGAAGGGAAAGGAGAGTAAGAAATGGGGAAGGAAGGAAGGAAGGAAGGAAGGAAGGAAGGAAGGAAGGAAGGAAGGAAGGAAGATTC